>JAUJYO010000535.1:397500-406344 GCA_030737845.1 Acorus calamus
AACCGTATACCAACGCGTATAGAGCTGATCCTGTATCCGGTCAAGTCAGGCTTAATAATAGTGGTGGGATTGCTACCTGATAGGAAAGATGGGACCAATCTGGGACTTTCTTCATCCAATCCAAGAAAGAATGACTTTACTCAGTAAGGATCCGCCTGCCTTAATAAATCCATTTTTTAATTTGAAAACTTTCACTGGGATCGCTTCGCGCCTCTTGTTTACAGGATCTAGAAATTCTCTCGTTACTGAATCTGAATCCTATGAGTGATTTGAGTTCATCTTCTTTTTTCAGTACTTTAAAACCAAGTATAAGTTTTCGCACCCATTCCAGTGACCGTCTCACAAAGGCTATAAGATCAGTCTTTTTCTTTCATCTGACTCTTATCGTTCCCATCATCCAGTGAACCTAAAACAAAGACGATGACCCGACTTTGACTGACCTTGAAGTGAGTATCGAAGCAAAAGAGAGGCAAGCTTCAACAGGTTCAGCACCAACCAGACAAGGTGGACGAATCACCGTATCGGTCAAAGTGTACTACTCTCGGCCATAAAGAATAGAGAAGGGAGAGGTGTCGAGTCGAAGCTTCCATACCTACCGATGCACACTTTTCTTCCAAACTATAGAGGAGCGGAGCCTAAACAAAGAGAGAGAATGATCCGTTGACAGACGAGAATGAACTGATCCCTGGAAATCATTATTAAGTTTTTGAACAAAGAAAGAGTCGTTTCACTCCTCCCTCGAACTGAGCAATTGACTTTACCATCTACTGAACCTTATTCTTCTTTTCACTTTTCTTCCCTACTACAAAACGTTGTAATCAAAGTTCCCGATGTGCACGAAACCTGAGTCCCACCGCTACCATTTACACTGTTCTTCCCAGCAACAAAAAGACATTTTACCAAACGTGGATCGAGGCAAAACTATCTCCCAAAGCTATAGCTCCACTCTCGCGCTACACCCTACACACAGAGAGGTTAGACTGAACTGAGACATTTCAATCATTATTCAGAAAAAGAAGAAATTGAATACCAGAGAGTGACGAAGAAAGCAATCTGGTTTCGATCGTTCAGTTGAAGCATTAGAGTAGTTACTCGCTCTCGTAGTTAAAGAATAAAGAAAAAGCAATCTCTTTGTTTTTTCCTAAACCGCTCGTGATTCTACAACAGGTGGTGGAGCTGCTTATTCACCACCCGATGGATGAGAAAAAGCAAGATAAACCCTGTTCTTTTGTTGTACCACTACTGGATGGATGGACAGCCAATCTTCCGGATAAGCCAGTCAAGACTAAACAACCAAAGAAAGACTTAACTTCGTCAGCCTAATAGCGAGACTTAACAAAGACAAAACTATCATTCGAAATGCTACTTCACTTTGCTCGAGGGGGCTAGGCTCGTACAACTACAACTAAAACCGATGCCCCAACTGCACCAAATTTACAAACCTGCCAGAACTCCCAACCTAAATGCATGATATTTTCCATGATCCATACCTAAAACGAGTGAATCGGGGCTTGGTTGGAGGTAATGAAATTCCCTATGTCCCAAGGAAAGAAAGAACTTCATCTCTTCCATATCGCCTAGTAGCAGCATAAGAACCAGTCTCAGTAGCAGAAGTTTCTATACCCTTTGTGACTGGAAAAGAGCAGATACCGAACGAAGTGAATGAAGCAATAGCGAACCCTAGCCACCCTACATAGAACGAAGTGAAGCTTAGTCAAGATCCTGTACAGGAGGCGTAACAGGTGTTCCCGGCATATACCAGACGTTATAGGGATGCAGCAGATATGGCTGTCTGACACAAACAAGGAAATGCAAAGCTCTCGTGGTGTTAGGGGGGTGGCGTCACGTCTTTCTTTGAATAAAAAATTCCTTCGCCTACTCGGGTACACCTCTTAAATGTTGTGACTTTACTCCTACTACTAATGGGTATGGTCTTGCGCAGAACATAAATTAGGCTTGGTCTTTCATATGTCAGTCATCTACGGTCCTTTCCGTTTACCTCCTCGCTATCGAACGAAGTCGAAGGTGAGCGAGCCTTAATTAGGGGGTAGTAAGTTGGAAAATATCTTTAATAAGACAAAAGACGAAAGCACATATATGACACCAAACCCCGTGACATTGTCTGTAATTGAATTTTATTAAGCGAGATACTAAACAGAAAGTGGATTAGTCCTGGGATAAGATGCTTTGCCAATAGCTACGAGTACAGCTAATGGTCCCATAATTGGAAAAGTGAGAGTTATTGGTTTGGTTTGGTCATAGGTGCTATCGTTTTAGTACCTCGTCACGCACGATAGACCTATCAAAAGCTCCGGCTTGTTGTCGAGAGGTTGAAGACTCTGGTAGAAGGGCGAAGTAAGTCAGAAGAAGTTCAGTCGTAGAAAGCGAAACAGAGCCAATTCGAGAGAGGCTACTCCGTCCGATAGCACCTTTCAGTCCTGGTTTTGGACAAGATAGGGGATCCAAAGGGTGACGGCATGCAGGGATATACAAACTACGGTGTGGACGGTCAACTCTCAATCCGTATTATCAAACATATTCCGTCCCTGTGCCCCGACAAGCCCAAACAAATGACGGGTGGTTACATTACAGGTAGATCCATTGATCGGGCTAAAGGAAGAGAGAGAGTCATAGCCACTCTCTGGGGATGTATGCTCAGTAGGATAAGGCAAAGCGCTTATGGAGATAGTGGAAACACTCTGTATATTAGGATGAACTATTATTCTTGCAACAAAGCGACGGGTGCTTAGACTCCATGAGAGAGATGAAAGTGGTGGTGTTCGAGACGTGGTTCTTCCAGCTTTTCGGGAATATTTAGTTTATTTGAAACTCATTTGTGATAAGGGAATCAGTATTGGTCGGTGGGGTGATGCTGGAGGAAGGTAAAAGAGAGACACCGGTTATGAAATCAAGGTCAAAGCCATCGGAAGCGTCTTTGAAAGGTGAAAGAAAGATGCGAAATCGCAAGACCAGCAGTGGTGGTGATGGGCATTAGTGAAGCATGAGAGGGGTCAGCGTGAAGGGTGTAAGCTAAGAAGGAACATAAGCGAGCAAGACGACAAATGAGCTTGAGTCGGTCGACAAGAATTGTGAGCCAAAAAAGACATAAAAAAACCGATGTGGAGCGTGTAAGCGAGTCAGCGGCCTATAATCCGAGTAGACCCTATTTTTCTTCCATCTCTTTTTCACTTTCGTATAGTGCCCGGTTCTTACCCTGACTAAGTTCTTGCATCTGATCCAGTAAGAGAAAATACCCTTTCTTTTTTGTCTGCTGTGAAGCCACTCTGTAACGAAGTGAATGTGACAAAGACATAGTAAATATGAGAACGAAGACAATGTACAGACAGACGATACCCATCTCATCATCTAGCCTTGCTTATTGGATCGGTACAACCAATGACTAAACCACTTGGATCTTTCTGTCTTAGTTTCGTCTAAATACTTCTTTTCAAGGAGGTGGTAGAACCCCAGATAGAGAAGGCTAAAAAGCGGGAATAGCAGCACCAGAGAAAAAGTAGGATGCAAACCCCTCTTGAAGCAATGGCAATCTTCCAACTCACGTCACTTACTTCCTCCTTTCATTTCAACAAAGAGACTTTGTAGCGGATCTTATTGCTTCTCACTGAGATTGAGAAAAAAAAAAAGTGCTCTATTGAATGACGACCCAGATTAAAGTTCCGAACTGGGGTCAAAGTAAGCAGCGGCGAGGTAGGTTTATTCCGTCAGGTTGAGGGAAGCAAGCGGCAGCCTAAGTCAAGACCCGAAGGAGAGTTGGTTGCAGTTAGAGACAAAGACGTCAATTAAAAATAAAGAATCATGGATAATTATACAGTCGTTAGATAATACCGTTCGGCGTACCTAGAAAAAGAGGCATTGTTTCTTCTGTCTTTTTTACGCCCCCCTATTCTTAATAGGATCGCTATCGCTCCGATTCCTAATATGTACTACATAGTTCCTTATTAAGCCCTCCCTCTGGTCTACGGTGTGGTTAGGGCTGTCGATCGTTCGAAAGTATAGGCCGTTGACTGTGTTGCTTTCTTCTTCTGCTGACGTCTTTGCTTGCTTTCTTCTGCGCGTTCTTTGTCTTTTATCCGCTGATCGGAACATAGGCTATACTCAACTTTGTTTACAAAGGAGGAGTGGGAATAAATAAGACAGGGACGGCAGCCCAACAGCAATACCAGCAGGAAGAAATGGAACAACAACCAGGTCCTATGAGTCAAAAAGACATTTGGATAACTAAGATCCGATTATTAGATTGGAAGTTTGAAACCTGGCAAAAACCAGGGGAAGAACAAGAGGATTGACTCAAGACTAAACCTTGTCTCTAAACTTTGTCTTTCTTTCTATTTGAAGCCAAGAAAGCGAAACTGCTTTTTCGTCTTGTTGTAAGGCAAGGTAAGACCCGAGCAAGAGTGGCAGTGTGACCAGATTGGATAGCAAAGAGGCCAAACAAACGTCAGCCAGAAAACAAGAGGCAATGCAATTGTCTCGCTTTGCACTGACTCTTCGGCTCGCGAAGGACAGAGTTTGGAAACTTCGAATAGTGAATACAGACTCTCATTGATTAGCAAGTTGGAAGCAAGCAGCGATACGGCAAGAAAGAGAGAGAAGGCTTTTTTCCCTATTATGGTAGGGTCCCGTATCTCGCACAGAGAGGAAAGCGCAGTAGCTGTCAGATAGATATTTGTATGACCGTGAGAGGATCCACAAAAGGCGATCGAAGTGAGTGAAGCATCGGTTACTGTGAGGAGATCACAAAGTCTCAACATTGTTCAACAAAGTTTCATAAAGTTTCGAGAAGTTTCAACAAGTTTGAACATGTTGAGACTTCGGCGGCTTAGGGCTTTCCAGAAGAATGTACCGAAACATAGGTGGTTTCTTATTTTCATCTTCAAACTCGTTAGCCACGATCAGGACCTGGGTCTATGTTTTCTGACTCCAATGTGCATGACTGCTCGTGATCCCTATCTTAAATCTAAGGCGTACCAACCGAGGGTTTGGAGACCACAAGATCTTCCCCGAACCGATCTTAGCCGCAGGATGAAAACGAGATTCTGAGCCCTATTCCTGGAGAGTGGTTATGTATCGATACTTTGATCATCTCTAACCGTCGAGCTCGTTTAAAACCCGAGTCGTTTCACTCCTCACCTCGCTCCCTGGAAGGAAGTTCGTGATCTAGGTTAATGGATAAGTGGCAAAAGAGTATGAGTTAAAGGAATTCCACAGGGCTCTCTATCCATTTATTCACTACTAGACCCATAAGCCTAGCTTTAATTCCACACTAGCTTCCAAAAGTATTGGTAGGGTGATGCTGCGGCGTATAATATAAAAGTAATAGTGGAAAGGGTTTCAATCAACAAGCACTTCGTCAACGAATAACGAAGGCTAAAGAAAGTGTCTTTGTCCATTGCTTTCTTTTTCAAAACTTCGTCCATGAACGGAAGGTCTTTAACAGTCTATGGATTCGAACCAGAGAGCATCCGGGTGGATGTCGACTGTCGCATCTTCTTCATTTTGTCCACTTATAATCTGAACTTTGTACTTCTTTGTGGACAGCCCGAGTTGTTCACCATGTGTCGCAGCACCCGCATGAGAGATAGGGTTTTGACTCCCCGTACAAATAAAATAGGAAGGAGAATGCTTTGATTTTGACAAAGACACTGACCAAACACAAGGGTAGATAAATTGAAACAAGTAGCGAAACCAAGCAGGAAGTGTATGTATTTTAGGGTTGGTAAACAAGAATCCGACTTTTGACCCATTGAAGAGTTGCCCACGTAGCCAGTAACTAGATCCGCTATGTAAGACGGACCGACACGTCGAGACTCTGAAAAAGTGAGATCACCGACAATAGGGAAAGCTACTCAACAATCCTACTATTATATTGAATCACCAGACTCCACTTTGTCCTCTACCTCGGGGGTAATTTGAATTGGTATTCTTTTTCAGAGTCAACTAGGAGATAAGGTGTCTAAGAAAGTGGGACTGACAGTGATAGAAATGTTTTAAATAGTTGTTTTGCCTCAAAAGACAGTTCAACTTTATTCTTTGTACTTTTTTGTACTCATTGCCTCCAGCCTTCTTCTGCACGATCGATGTCCTTCGTAGCACCTACCTTATGTACGACTTCCTTTTGTACGGGGGCCTCCTACTTATACCGTTGGTTGGTCTTTGCGGGTTGGTATGCTCCGCACCTGCGGTGTCGGGTGGCCTAACCATACCTAGTCGATCACTTGCTTCTTCTTCACGGTATACGGTGTGGGTGGTGTAAGGGTTATGGGGTACAGACGTTTAGTTTAGTCGACAGCGACAGACGTTTATTCAAAGCACGAAGTGAAACTAAGCCAATGGCCCAATGGTAAAACCTCAACTCATTGACTTACATTACCCACACTTTGGTTTGTTGAAGGGCTGACTGATTCTTTTGAAGATAGAGAAAGAAAACCCAGGGTGCGACTCAATCCATAGGGCTTTCACTTAGGACTAACTACTGTATGGACTATCCCAAACCGGATTCGATCTGACTCTTTCTTGGCAGGGGTGGATTGACGACTGCTCCGCTTGGACAAAAGACGCGAAGACCAGACCTTACAAAACAAGTGTCAGTGGCCTATCCTTTCAGTCTGCTCTACTGGATCTGGCTATGAGAGCCTACCCCTCCCCTAACAAGGTTCATACTTTCCGATGTTGGGAATCCCATGCTTCTTCAGTGCGTGGTACCGACTTGGCTTGGAACGTACAAACAAAGAAAAACAAACAACAGACGTTTAGAACAAAGTAAAAACAAAGAATGGAAAAACACGGGTTAGAATAAAGTATACGAAACGAAGGAACGAGTGAAGCGGAGCGTAACGAAGGTAGAAGCGTAACGAATGGGTAGTAAGCAAAGGAAAAGAAGCAGCCCCCGTTTAAGCAGATCCATTTCCCCCCGGCGAGATTAGATTAAACTTCTGCTGCGTCTGGTACACAAAGGATTCTCTGAAACAAGCAGTTGCTCACTAAGATATGATGCTCCTACTTATATTGATTAATAGTTCCTCGGGGGGAGAGCCATTAAGCGAAGTGAGAGCCAGAGAACGAGTTCAGTATACAGACAGCCCAACATTCCCTTCGAAAATCAACTCTCGCATTGCATTTGTTTATGAATGCGGATCCCAGGGTAGATGCTTATGGCTTTGATCTTATCTATAAGGTTGTTGAGTCGGATCGTTACTAACTTCTATCGCCTTTGGTCGCCTCGCTTCCGGTTCACAAATCCCCGACTTTTGGGTACCAGATGATAGAATTAGTTTACGCGTAATTAGATTGATTGAAAGAACCCAACGCTGCCCCCGCCTAATGTACACGTTGATCAATAAACGACTGTAGCTAGTTTCTGAGGTGGATCTTGTTATGCTGCTTGTCTTCCTGGTAAGAGTTGCCAGAATAAAGAGAGAAACCCCCCGGGGGTTAGGTGTGGGGTACGACCGAAGGTGACCAAAGGTGAGCGAAGGGAGGAGTGAGGTGACCAAAAGGAAGGGGAATGTCGACCAAGGTTCGATCGTTGATTGCCTCAGCTGCGCTCCCCTTTTCACGTTGACTATGCCTCGTGAGAATGCTCAAATCAAGACTGATCATTCATATGAACCCCCCCTTAAAAAGCAAGAGAGAAAGTCGCTGCTGAGTAAGCCGCAGGACTGAGGATTGGCATCTTCAAACGATGGGATTGACTCAGGCTAATGCTGCTATCCACCACTTTTGACGTTCGCCCTGGTTTTTTCCGTCTATCCAAATCATTCTTAGGCTAGCTCACTCACTCTTCCTTTTCGGAGATGGGGGATTGGGAAAGGCTCCCCCAAGCAAGAACCAATCATCTTGCCGAGCACCCACTGAAACCAACAAGTACGATTCGCTATACTCATCGCCTCGCAGGACTCTGATATCAGACGCTTCAGAGTAGTCGAATAAGGAGACCAAGTTAGAAAGAAGTGAACACACCTTTTTGTCCCTATGGAACCCTTTCCCACGACTCATACTAAATTCACCACCTCTAGGGTCTTTATTTTCCATCACCCGCCTCCCCCCAAAAGAAGAACCAAGCCTTTCAAATGGCAAAGCCTCAACGATTCACTCTACGCTCATCCTAAGACGTCGTCACTTTCTCTTTAGTGGCGCTTCCTACATCGCCTCTCAGCCGTACCAAGAGGAAGAACGAATAACTAGGGTAAGCGGAACGAGGTGCGTAGCATTCTTTTACCAAAGACCTGCTTTAGTCGCTTCGTAAGACGGGGTTGAATTTTCCGTATCTGCTGCTAGGGCTTAGTCCACTCGTTCGACTCAGACTTGACTTTGTCTCTCTCTAGGTCGTTACTTTGTCTTGAGTTGATGAATTTAGAAGGAGAGAAATCCCCACATCAAAAAGAAGGGTAGTGGAAGGATGGGGTTTGGTAACCAAAGTCACCGAGTTAGGGCAGGGAATGAAGGCGACCCACGGGAGTCAAGAAGTGAGTACTCCCCGGCTCTTCTTGCAGGTCAAATCTCCTATATAGTAAATGAGTGAGACGTGACCAAAGTCAAGAGTGATGGTTGAGTAAAGGAAGGTTGGTTCTTGGGAATTGAGGTAGGTCCATTGATTTGGGAAGGAGGTGGGTTGACGTTAGGGGTTGGGAAAGCGCCGCTTGTCCCGTTCATCGCGACTATCTTATATATGATATGATTCTTGATCAAAACCATCATTAGTCAATTAAGAGAAAGATTGCTTAGCAAGAGCCGATCTTATGAAAAGGTTTGACTACTTTGATGAGAAGGGAGTGAAAGTGTCTTGTTTTGTCCCTGAGGAGATTGTCCTGTTTAGGGAATGGA
>JAUJYO010000536.1:5000-126485 GCA_030737845.1 Acorus calamus
CTGCCAGTTGACGTGGCAACCTTTTGGGGAAGAAACCCGAATGAGCTTCGATACTCGACTTGAAAAACGTGCCGTTGAGGTGACAAAAAGGATTGCCAAAAGTTAAGACAAGATGGCGCATTTTCAAGTGCTCTAAAACCCGTTGAGGAAGAAAATTCCCTTCGTGAAATCGATTTGGAAAGTTCCATTTTAGGTCCAAAAGTGATAAACCAGAATTCCCTTAGGAACGAACTCTGATGGCGCATTTACATTAAAAAGTTTCATTTTCTCGTTTAGGAGTTAAGATTGCAATTTCCATTTAAAAGTAGACGTTTTAAAGGTCTTTTTAGGAAGAAACCTAATTTGGCTAGGGAAGTGACTGTATCAATCCAAAAGTTGAGGTTTTACCGGGAGCAACGATCATTTCATAAGACGACGATTCAAATCAAAAAGTTTACGAAATACCTTTCTTTTTAGGAAGAAAGTGCTATCTTGCCCGTTGAGGAAGAAACGTCATTTTACTTAGGCCACAAAGAAAGTTAGAAGAAAAATCACTGTTCACCTCGTTCTTGACTCTGATAACCTTATTTATACGGAATTTACCTTTCATTCTCGTTCGCCTTTGTTTGAAGCTGAGATTTTTTTTTTTAACCCGATCTTCCGACTCTTCTTTCTTTCAAAAAATAAAGCTATTGAATTTCATGTAAGAAGCGAAAGACTATTTGTCCTGGGTCATCAATCAGGGAAGTCCAAATCTGTCTGTATTTGTACTTTTTATGCCTCGGCGGAACCAGACGTTTATACTAAAAAAACCTTCTACCTCTTTGACTAAACGATGATAAAGTCTGACTTTCCATTTTGACTGCTCCTTCCTTTGTTTATCCATGCTTTACATACGGGTGTACCAACTCCCCTCCTTTTCTATGATCTTAGTCTGATTAGCTTTTCTACTTATTGGTCTAATAAGCGCTGTCAACAGGAATATCTAAAAGTTCTTTTTTTCCAATCTATCCCGTTGGATAACAAGAACCTACTAAACCTATATACTGAACTTGACTTTTTTCACTTAGTGTGTGACGTGTATTGTGAACAAAGCATCAAAGTTCGTAACAAAGGTTGATAGCGTGAGACATTCATCGGGAAAGGTTTAGGGGTGGTATGGACGAGTGCTCTATTCTTTCCATCCATCTACGACCAACTATTCAAGGTCAGTTCTTTGTACACTAAACAACGAAGAAGCAAAGCTATATTCCCACCACGCCCAATGGACCACCATAGCACCTGCCTATCCCATTGTTTAGAATAGACGTTCAGCCCATATTTAAATAAGCAGCGTGGGGAACGTGCATGACGACGGTTGCGAATCTCAGTAGTTTCCCTCTAAATAGAGAAGTTTGGGACTAAGGAAAGACATAGTGAGTCCTGTGTTACACTCTGAGGTTTGCATTCAATAGTGAGTGGTTTTCGTAGCGAAGTTCCTACATAGTACTACTGGAGCGGTGCTGCTTCAAAACTCAGTCAAGAAGGGCCCTTCACTCGTCTTCCTCCATCACTGAACTCGTTTCCTCCTTCATTTCGGTACTTGATTTTCTTTGCTTTCAGTCGGGTATTTCTAACTGGAGTTTAAGGACTTGCGTGCACGCTAGCTTTCTTTGTCTACTGTCTTGAACGTTCGCCTACACTTTCTACCTATCTTTTTGCACCCTTTGCATTTGGGGCGTACGTGTATTGAGCTCTCGCCGAATCTATGGCTCTTCCGGTTGGTGCCGACTTCCGCTCCTTGATCTCGGTGGACAGCTCCATACTTCGCCTTGGCTTGATTTACCTCTCTATGTCGTAGTCTTCTCGCCTAATAATCTGATTCACTGGCTAAGGCCTAAGACTAACAACACGCTACAAGGTCAACAGTATAAAGGTCACGACGCCCTACCTTTGGTCGCCTCGTCTCGCACAAAGTTCAGAGACAAATCCCCAACTCGCTGCACTCGTTCCTCTACCTAACTTTTTGCTCTGCAATACAATGATCTTTTGGTCTAGGACATCCCTCGCGTCTATGTCTCCCACTCAGGCTTCTTTTCCATCTAGTGTAGGAGTGGACGAAGTAGACTGGAACCAACCACCCATTAAATTAAGAAAAGACCGTAGCCAAAGTGTGACCGTGATCACGGATTCACCATAGGATCGCAAACGTCGTAGTACTTTTCAAAGTATTTTCTTTTCTAAACTTCGTACTAAACGTCTGTTGTTGAGCAATGAACAAAAAGAAATGAACAAAACGACTCCTTTACTTACACTTACGAAAAAATCAAGACTAGACTTCTCACGGTAACAAGGTTATGATGAAACCAACTTTTACTTCTTCCTTTTGCCCTAACTGGACTTACCTACAGCAAGAGAATCCACTTGAATCCGTGTAAGCGCTTGTACGTACGTAGCTCGCCCGCTCCCGTAATAGCGCATGGGGCTCGACGGAGGACGGACTTCGGGCACAGCCAACCTCGTAACATAGATCACTCATAGGGCTAGTACTCGTCGTATGGTTCCCCTATTACCTGTGAATTAATGTAATGCACGAAAGCAAGAAAAACAACCGGTTTTTGTCTTTGGTTTGCCCCAGGCTGAAGAGGTTCCAGTGATCTAGTAAGTTTAAAGACGGATGAGTTATGCGGTTGATGAATAGAGAACTTTATAAAGAAAGAATTTACATGACAAATAAAGGAAAAAAGCTTACATGAGAATAGAAGAGCATGTACCTGAGCCAGGAGTGCTTTGTGATTACAGTCCTTTGATCGTACTCTAGACTGACTCTTCAATGTGATCCATCATAATGCTTCGGTCAGCAATCAACCTAAAAGGGTTAAAGTTCTTACACTTCCCCGATAGACTTGAAGAGAGAGAGTAAGTACGAATCACCTATAACGTAGAGTCCACTACAAAACAAAGAGATAACACCCATTAAAAATTCATATAGTTGAAGCCCTTGGTCGACTTAAACATAGTTGTATATCCAAAGAAAGAAAAGCTGACATCGAGAATTGATGGCAGGGATCCCAGTGACCAGGTTATACCCTTATACGTGACCGCTTACCTTGTATGCTTAAACCAACCTCCCTATGGGTCGCGCCTCGTCTCGCTATCGCTACACTCGTTCCTGTGAGATCACAAATATCGTTCCGTTTCGCTCTCGCTCTTGCCTCAAAGTTGCGCTTCTGCCTTCGCTTTTTGGCTTCGTTTCGCTTCGATAGAGAGTCCGCGTAGGGTTACTTTGGTTTATCATGTACGCTGCTCAACCTTACAACAGGTCTTGGTTCGTCGTTCCGCCCCGAAAGGCATTCTGGTCAGGTCTGTCTACTATGGTGGCTTATCCCTTCCTTCAGTCGCCTACTTTCCCATTTCTTATACGTCTTTTGTTGTGATAATTCTTGTCTTTTATTTTGGGTAGCTTCAATAGAGTAGAAATTGTAAACAACCCATGTTCACTCTTCTTTTCTTGCTTGACTCGCTCACGATAAATGAGAGACTAGCCGAGAAGACCTAAACGACGTCGTCACTAGAAGGGTAATCGTTCTGCTACTTTCTGCTGTCGCTCACGGAGACTTTCTCTTGTAAACTAAGAAAGGAAGTCGAGACTGCCGTAAATTAGTCAGATCTACCCAAACCAAATACGGGCTAGCTTGTTTGGATTGGAATAGTTTGTTTCTGACAATATGTTGTATTGGATGACGCACAAGGTATAAGAATAGTAAACATCGCGAACAAGACCCGTATTTCTACACAACACACATCAATAGTCTCAGACGTTTCTTATATTTTGGAAATCAAATTGACAATATTATTATTGAAGCAAGGCTACAACGGACAATAGATGGTGTGGAATTCGATCAGCACCTGACGACGGTTCTTTTGTTGTCCGTCGGGGCACCATTGGGCTTTTCACCTTCCTTCGGGCTTTGGTCTTGATTCATAGTCTCTGATGCCCATGGTAGAAATTCTCAGTTTGTTTCATGATCAGGATCATGGTGATAGGTTTTTGTGATCGAAGTGGGTGTCGCTTACACCGTAGACCATGACCGTAGGTAGGGGAAGTCAAAGCCGTAAACCGTGTTATCGTCATGCACTTTATTACTGTCAATTTACAATTGGGAAACTCATTTACAACAACCGAGTTCAGGTGGAGGAACGAAGCGACCAAAGGGATACCTTTTTTTGTCTTTTCTAATCTAACTTGACTCTCTTACCTTTTCCTATGACTTTTCTATATGTTGAAAAATCTCGATATCCAAAAAAACTAGATAGCATCGTCCTTCTCTTTCTGCCTTTGACGAAGTTTATCCAACCATTTAATGTTTTATTTTCCTTCCCAGAGCTAACCCCATTCATCTTCCTACTTCGCCGAGCATATTGGGTATGATGGTATGGTCTTGACGACTCCATCCAGAGAGTCTCAAACTCGTTTATTAGGTACTTCACTTCGATAGACTTTGTAGACCAGAACCTAACCGAAAAAAGAGTGAAAAAAAAGCCTAACGAGGAAAAGGTGAAAGGAGGAAAAGGAACGGGATAATAAAGAGGAAGGCGGCTGTGGACTAAGGGTTCAAAGCTAGCAAATGCTGGACTTCCTCCTCATTCTACTCGAATCAAGCACAAAGTAGAATCGCGAGGATGAAGGAAGACGCGTTACGGACAAGTGTATAATGTAGCTGATGGTCGAAAGTGTACAGAAGAACTGAGTGTAAGAAAGAGGTTTAGAGTTTAGTAGAGACGCAAGAAGAAAGAGGTGCGATCGAGCGCTGATCGTCCGATGTGATCTTACTTACTACAGGCGAAAGGACCTATATTTGACTCCCGCTGCTCTATCTTTCTTTATTAAATTATTGCATCGACAACCTAGCCAGACCTAAGCAAAATAGCCCGTCAAAGCCAATACTGGAGTTGATAACCTTGGAAACCCCAAAACAAAGGAAGGAAAAAAGGAAAGCCTCGATGGTCCAATAGGGCACCACACGCCTTAACTGCTGACCTTAGATTTTTATGAATAAAGAACGAAGTATAATAATACTGGAAACTTACCATATATCTGTCAATAGCCAACGCCCCGTCCTCATAAACTACGTTACGCGCTCCTGCTAGCTCTTATATCCTATGATTGCCTGAACTTCGCTCACCTAGACTATAGGACCAAGCAAGCCATCTTTTCTTTGTTTGAACCAGGACAGACCCTTTCCCTTAGGCGTAAGGAAATCAAAGAAATAAAGAAGTCGAATAGAATAGAGAATAAGAGCAATAAGAAAGAAAAGAGTTGAAAGTACCGAGTTTCGAGGTTTTCCTATGATTAGTTAAGAATTGTAAACAACCTTCGTTCTTTGATAAGAGAAGAGAGCCCAGAAGGAGTAAGTTCAGAAAGCAAGCGATCCGTTACTCCTGGAGGTGCGTAGCATACACGGTAAATCTCAAACTTTTGCATTTAGAAAAGTCTCGCTACGAAGGTAAACTGAACTTCGCGCGCTACCATACGTTGTTGGGTTACTTGGTGGCACCCTCTTCAGCCACGGATTCGTAAACTGGTCGTCTTGTCCTCACTTCGATCCTGAAAGACAGTAGAGCTTCTCTCGAAGTAATCGAGGGATTCTATAGCTACGCTCGCCGACAAAGGTGTGATAGGAGGCCGAGCTTTTATTGTCTTTTTCTTTATTGAGGAGAAACAACCTATTCTCCGACCTCTTATTCTCCGATAATGTAAGCGTCTACACAAAACAGCATATTCTCCGACACCTTTCTACCTGACAGAGGAAATAGAACCATTTCTTTTTTTCTTTTGTTTAATGACAATGAAAGAAATAAAGATGGGATAGAAGCTAATTCCTACAAAAAGACAAACAAAACCAACTTCTCATGAAAACAAAATGATGGGTCGGTACCTAGATGGCTACGAATCTAATTCAAGTGTATCGACACCAGGGAGCGAAACGAAGGGGGAACGAGACGAGAGGAACGACTCCATGACATGGGAAGAAGCTATCTTGAACAACACATCTTTTATCGTCGGCAAGCGTAGACAACAAAGCACGGACGTTTAGAACAGACGTCTTAGTGCCGCAAGGGCAAAGGTGGAGCGCTGGGATGGGACTGCTGAGCACAGTGTTTGGGACTGGTTGTCGTTTTGGATCATACTCGAAGGAGCAAGTGTCGTGAGCGCTATTTCACACATCTTTATTTCTTAGCAGGCTAGATGCAGCGTCTGTTTGTACCGTCAATGGTGTGTCTCAGTCCGTTGGTTCTTTTTCTGGATAATAGAATGATGACTCTCCAGAGACTGGAGACCGGGGATCATACCCTAAAAAGAGGACCGAGATGGGAACGGAGCGACGGCAGAAGAAGGGTAAAGAGAGCGGAACTTAGGCCCGTTAGTAACGTAATTGTTTGTTGTTTCGAGTGTGGTGAGCTTGGGCAAGCGAACGATCTCTCTTCCTTTCGAACTAGGACGACTGGGACTATGATGAGTCTTATTTTACTCCTCTGACGACTTGGTTAATCTAATCTTATCCATCCGTCACCACATTCAGAAATATGTAGAACGAATCTATTCGGTACTCTATCAAAGAAGGGTGTTTCATGTCTTCCTTTCTCTTTTCTTTCTTCCGTAATATTGAAAATAACTTCTCCAATTACAGCTAACCGCTAATGCACCTTTCTTTTATCAAATCTCAGGGAGTGAAGCGCAGCGGAACTCTTCATAAGGATAGTCTTTTATCATGGTGTCTTGGATACTAAGTTTTTATGGATTCCCTCTTCACAATAACGACTGCTTCACTCGCAACAACAACCGCCTACCTTTTGTCTCTTATTTCTGCTGCACGGCCGAAACACTGGCATTCTATGCTCCGCACCTTGCTTTTGTTCTCCTTTAAAAGCCTTACCTTCTTTACTCTACCCTTCATGGAGTGTGTTTAGTCGAAGACAAAGTTTAGACAGTCGCTTAGTGATGCCTGACATTAGAGAGAATCCTCCTTTCTCACTCAACCAATAACCGAACTAAAAGACCTAAGACCCCACTTCGGAACCGGGTAAGCATCTTTGTCAAATACGGAACTTTTCGTGATAAGCGATCAAAAAACCAAGGTTGTCTTGTAAAAAGAGACTGAAACTCCGATCCAAAGCCATCATCTCTTATACGATCCGATGGATGACCCCTTTAACCTCTTTCCTTTGTTGAATGCGCATAGTACGATGTTCTTCCCTATCTCCATCATGTAGATATCGACTTATTTTCGTGTAATGATCCTTTGATCCAGCTACTTTATCATATGTCAGTCAAGCTGCCGCTGATCTCAAGAGTGGAAATGAAATTGGGAGCATGCCTATTCTTAGGGAAGGGAGCGTCTATACCCTTTACTTAACCCATTTTGGTGACGGCTCCGGGCTCAAACACTACCCCTGCCTTTCACTTCGCTTTTAGCTCGAGACTTAGCGGATGAAAATCGTTGTTCCAAGCCATATGTTTGTTGCCGTTGCCCGCTTTTTTCGATACGTAAACTTAACTGCCTTCGCCTCACTTGTCTTGGTTTCGAGTAATTGTATTTCATATCGTTTAGTTTCCTTTGTAAATTTGAGATTGTCTTACCAATTTTAGAGTTTAACTACCATTCCATATCCATATCTCAGAAGTTGAACAACCGCTTCGCACTTCTGCCCCAAAACAGGAATTTTGGAGTCTCTCTCCTATCCTCTTAGGTAGTAAAAAGGGAGTTTAACACAAAACAAAGCGGAATAAAGCCAGCCAGTGACTGAATTGTAAAAGTGACGAGTATGGTTTCTTTAGTAAATGAATGTGTGTCATCTCATCTGTCTGATCCAGTTACAAGAGCTAGGTGTGCTCCTGATTTCCGTAGGGCGTACACAGGGCCGTTAGGCAACAGAGTCGGTGCGTTGAACCAAGGATGAGAGGGTCGGGTCAGTCGATCCCTGCAGAAGAAAGCAATCATCATATCGTGTAGATGCGACGTTCCTTACGCCACACCTCCTCGCTCGTCGTCTATTCCTGCGCACATTCCAAAGTAGAAACATTATAGATAGGAGAATGAGGTCGCGGGTGAGCGCGTCTCATACCATACATTCAGCTTTCGTTTCGGATCAACAAACTGTTGGGGCAGGCAGGTTACCTGGCTTCTTCATCGGCACTAAAAGTGAGAGAAATAGTAGGGTCAGCTGTTCACGGGATGGCTGCGTTGCTACCTATACTTATGATTACGTGGGAAGAAATTCGATAAACGGACGAAACCATCAACTCTGACTGTGATATACCTGGATCTCGTGCTCCTTTTTCACCGGGGACACTTGAACTGAGTAAATGGCGAAGACCCACCCTGATGATCTTACTTATATGGATACTTTGTGATAGATATGGGGCCTATGGTCAGAAGCACACAAGAAAAAAGCCCTGCGGGGACCATGGATATGCTTTGTTGTTTCTTTCGTGTTGACGATACCGTAGTTCTTTTATCTTTGTTGAAAGACCTACACCGCTTCGCGCCTTTTATTTGGTCTTTACGCTCCACTTCGTCGTTCCTTTCTTCTTGCTTCATTCTAACCACCTTCGTTTATAAAGAACAAGAGATTTTTTATTTACAGCTCCCATCCCCGTACGAGAGGTCCAAAATCACCCTACGTTTCTGGTGGCTCTTTAGACATTTCTTGAGCCGTCTCTAACCTCTTTTCTTTGTTCTTGCATCGGGATATAGTAGCTTATAAGGAGTAATTTGATTAGAGTCGTTCAACAGAAGAAATAGTCTCTTCTTTCTTCAATTACACACTTCCAAATAACTGCAAAATGCTTTCATACGACATTTCGATTAGAAAAAGAAAAACTTCGCGCCTCACAAGTAATGCGAGCAAAGCTTCTTTCTTCTGAACGATTACACTACCTTCCGCCTTTGGTCGACCCCACACCTAACCAACGGTCGGTCGGTCACTAACTCCCCAACAGAAAGGTTACTGGCGGTGACAGACAATCAATGCACGGACTCCACACTTCCTTCTTCTAAGAATCACCCTTAACCTCCCTACGGTCGCCTTCTCGTTGACAACCCGTACGGACACGCTCTTTCTTAGGTAGGGACAAATAATCCATTGATTATTCTTTCAGTGAGCACTGCCTGATCTAATAAGATGCCCTTTCAACGCCCAAGTCTTAGTAAAGTCCCGTCAGCCCTCCTTCTGCATAACATATGCCTTCTCGTACCTACCCATCAGCTAGACATAAGCCGTCGTCGTTACGCCCTCTTAAGAGAGAAGAGAGGACTCCCTTCTGGTACCTATAAGCCATGCATGTCTCCTACCTCCAGAAGCATCCCCCTCCCGCCTTAAAAAAAGGATACGACGCCCTCTCTAAAGAAAGGATTTGTCCGAACACAGAAGAAGAGTAAGTGAAAGAAAGCTCTACCACCGGGGATCGGAATGAACTTCTTTGCTCGACAACCGGGTTAGGAATTAACTGGACTCCCAAATCACGGGGAATAAATAGATCATAAGCCAGATCATAGACCTAAGATTCCTGCCATCATCGGGATCATCTCCTACCTTAAGATAGACACAAAAGCTAGACATCAGCAAGATCTACTACCAGATGCTAACGGAAAAGCTCTCTCTCTTTTTCATATCGGTACAGACAAGAAAGACTTTAAATAATGAAAGGGATCTATCTCTGTGGTCTTAGTTTACAGCAGTAAAGATCACATGCTAAGTGAATGGTCTAGGTCAGATGCGAGGTGCGTAGCATCTTTTTCTTATCTTACTTCGAAGCATTAAGTCCCCAAAGGTCAGAGCACTATGTGTGAGGTCACTCACTTCGCTCGCCTCACTCTCGATTACCAGAAACGCCTATAGGTCACTACCCCTAAGTTCTAACGCAAAAGGAAGCTTGCCTCTTCGCTCGCCTCATCAAAGTGAATGAAAGTCTCAAGTTTGTAGAAAGTTCACGGAAGTTTCGAGAATGTACCATAAATGTACCAACATTGGTACAACAAAGTTGAAAGAAAGTTCCAACATTGTACCATAATGTGATAACTTTTTTTTCAAAAAAAAACCCTGTTTTTCATCATTTTTATCACTTTATCACTTCTTTTATCCGCTTTCGCTCCGATCTTCGCTTCGTCGCTTCTATGCGTAGCACCTATGCGTAGCACCTTTGATTCCCCTTATCGGTAGAGGTGACATTTCCACTACTAGCATCCATGAGAGATTTTTGTGTCCAGCTCAATGCTTTCCATACATGGGTTTTTTCCGTCTTTTTGTATTTATACTTTTTATTTGTACACTGAAGTCTCCGATAAATAAGATTCGACTAGCGCCTTGACATGGGACGCCCGCCTATAGTAAGCATAGGGGACTCGCTGTCAAATAAACTAATCCCCCGAGAATAAAGAATGACTTTTATCGCCAAACGGAATTTTCCGAATGTCTATCTGCTCCATAGTCTCTTTCTAATTACCTCTTTCTTTCATTAATCCAACATTTTCATACTGGTTTAGGAGCAACTCTATCGACTGGGGCTTTGATATGGATCACTTCGACATGTTCTCGTATGAGAGATCCAAGAATGTCATAATCAGCCTTCTATCCATTAAAGAGAGCTAACGAGGTCTCCCAAGAACCTGATAAAAAGAGGTTTTTTGTGGTAGTAAAAAGATGCTCCGCACCTTAACCAACCTTAGTTTACAAGGCCCTAGCCCTATGCTAAACGCTTTCTTGTGAGGAATGCTGAGAAGGATTTATTCTTTCCTATCTATATGAGCTCACCTATTATGTCTCATACTACAATGGGACCTAAAACCATAAATATAAGATCAAGTACTTTTTTTACACTTAATCGGGTAACAGTTCTTAGATTAGAGTAGTCTTGGGCGGGCCACACCTTCTCCTTTGATCCATAATTGGGAAATAAATAGTGTATGTACCGTCAGTACCGGAAATGGTAGATAGATAGAATCACCTACCTCAAAGAAGGGGCTACCGGCTTAGTGAGCCCTTGGACCGATGGTTGATAAATCCTGATTGATATCGCTTAAAAAATACCTATGAAGAACGAAGGTGGGGATACTTTAGAAAGTAAAAAGACTTGGTGTCACAACGAGGTCTACGGTTGCTACCTACTCTATTAAACGCTAGGGAGTGAGGCGAGCTTGCGAAGTCGCCAGGTTGGATTCCCGTTTTCTGTCCTTCACAAAGTTGAGTCTAAACGAAGTAAGTAAGATTGCAACGGGAAATGTTCTCCACGGTCCACTCATCAGGAACTATAGTCATAGTGCAAAATACACCATAGCGAAAGACAGATATAATACAAATAAAGAAAGAACGTTACTTAGGTAGAGAGGTGGTAGACCAGAGCCGGCACCAAAGGAAAGGTTAAAAAGTCCATTTTCCAGTCCTAGTGCGTTAGCTGAACGCCTTAGAACACTATGCCTTAGAATCGTAAACTACACTCGTTTGCCACCAATGGATGTGGAGTTGGAGTAACGAGGCGACTGAAAAGAAGAGAAGCGACCCTTCACAAGAAGCAAACGATCGATCTCTTACTTCGTTTTCCGATACACATACGTAAAAGAGACGATCAGCTACTTAAATCCTTCTCTCTCATCTACTCAACTCAAATAATTCCGATTTTTTAATGGCCGAGTCCCGTATACTCATCGACTCATGCGTAACCGATATCTACTACGGCATTTTCTTCCCCTAGCTTATATCATAACATAGGTGTCAGTCAGGTTCATGGTGATCTTTGACAGAAGAAAGAGGGTGGTTATCATCGACTGGAAAGAAAATCTTTGGTTCAACACGCCGACTCATTGATCCGTTGTTCATACATTCCTGGTTAAACTTCTGACTCATTATGGTCTTAACTTGTCTTTCAGTGTAGGCGGCTGCATACAATACGCTTTATCTTCTTGAGCTTCGTCTTGAGCCGAGTAGCAATTCCCCGTAGCACTCTAACCTTCCTGTGGAGCTCCCTTCTCTAAACGACGGTTGAAGCATCTGACCCTGTCCCCCCCCTCATACGTTACCTCTCACACGTTATTAAGAAGCACTCACTCCGTCACTTACTGGTATAAACTTCGATCTTTGAATAAATCTAACACAAACAAATAGAAAGAAGGTTAACCCGTCGATTGGGATTATTTCCTATTTTTATTCATATTGGCGTGTGACCAAGCCTTGGGGTGGTCTGTATACTTCAATCGCTTCGCACCTGCCGATCCACCACCCTCTCACAAAGACCCTCTGCCCACAGCCTCTGTCGATGTCGACTCCTCAAATAAATGAAAAATCTGTGTGGAAATAGAGCTATGTGAACAAGATTTTAGGGAACCGGTGGGATTTTTTTTAGGGTGAACGAAGTGTGATGATCCATACCTATCCCTGGGAAAGGAAGTTTTGGGTAAGAAAAAACCAGAGTGGCATCTGACCTTATTCCCAGTAGGAGTTTACGAAGACTAAAAGACCAGAATATCAATCCAGTGATAGTGAACAAAGTTGAGCCTATCCTTTTATACCTGAATCCCCAGCAACGCACCTTGGATCTATCCGCTTCCACTGCTCCAGCAGCAAGAACTGCAAGAAGGCCAAAACCAACCTTTGAAGAAAGACGAACTGACACTCCGACGCATAAGAGCTCGCGGAGATGCTGCAAATTGCCACGCCTGGTAAGAGTAATAATAATACCCAGTGATTTTTGTCTATCTTTTTTTTTTAATCGTAGGAAACCCCGATGGACGACCAGCGCCGACTTCCTCTTTGTACCGAGTGTAATGCCTCGAAGCGAAAGAAGACAAAACACATATCGTTCCCACTTCTTGCTTCACTCGCTCTGGATCAACGCCAACATCCTTTGTTCTCGCCCTTCGTCAGCTCACCCTCGCTACCCTTATAGAAAAACTCTCTCTCGTCTTCGTTGAAAGGCAGACACGAGCCATTTTTTTCACTTTGCCCATACTTTGGTCGCCTTTGTAAACAATTCTTTCATAACCTTCCTATGCTTTAGAGACTTACGCCACTTTAGGGAGAGGTCGTACTTTTGTATTAAAGGGGTCTACGGTTGCTTCCAGCCAGAGGGTTCATCGACTCGAAGAGTAAAGCAAGTGCGTCGCTAAACAGACGTCTTTGAGAAAGAACAATAAAAACAGACAGCACATCGGGAAATGATGAGAAATGAATCGGATCCTACTCAATGGGTAGCTTCTACACCCTTTGATGTTCGGAATCCGTCCATACATACGTCTAAAAATGGATGGGTGCTTTATCTCTCACCCATGACTTGGAAAGAGGCGAAGTTCAGCTTTATTCTGCACGATCGCCTTCAATGGGCGCTCTTTTTAGTAGTGAAAAGTTAAGGGGATGAGGGCAACTGGGATCATTGGAGCCTTAGCCTTTAATCTACATAGGTCTGATTTTCTCAATACGTGCTGCTACCTTTCGCGTCTAGAACATGCACCACAAAACGGGTCTTCTTCCTGCGATCGGATAAGTTTACGACGAATTTGATTGACACCACGGATCTCTTCAAGCTAGATGTAGCGAGGATGTGCTATGTCTATACGGATAGTTTGAGATAGCTCTTACGTTACGTATTATTTTTGAAGTACTGAACAACGACAAATCCGGAATAAAGGTGTACGTATGCTATAATCAGCCAGTAGCGGAATAATGAGGGTAGCCCCGTCGGTCGCTCTCCTCATGGGTCTACCAATGAGAGGACCGCCTCTGTTCTACCGAATACATGAAAGAAGCAGTCGAGCGAAGAACAAAGTGAAGAGCTAAATACACTTTTGTAGGAAGGCTAGGACTAAAATGCCAAACTCTGTCATGTACCCGGTAATAAATCACCGAAGACACCTTCTTTTTGGCTTTACTCATTACATGGAAAGACTGTTTTGTGATCTCTCTCTTGCCTCTCGTATCCGCTCAACAACCATCCGTTTTTCAATTCAAGAAATCAATGTATACTTTATCTTCCCAGCAACAAATATACTTTAACCAAAGAAGACTGAACGATGAAATGTATCGTAATAAGTACCTAGAAAGAAGAAGTTCCTTCGTCACCCTCACCCTCGCTTAGACAAAAGGTGTTAATAAGGCGACTGATCACCTATAGAGAGAAGATGGTGGGATTTTTACCCTCACATAGCTCGCCTTGGTCATGTGTCGGAATTCTAGTTGCTTCTTAACCTCTATAGTATGATGTCGGCATTGAAGAGCCAAGACATAAATAAAAAACTTTCTCTGCATATAGGGTCGAAGCGGAAACTTCATCTGTTGGAGGCACTGGTTCAGGTGATGTCGAGCCCACAAGGTTTGGTAGGCCCTTGCTGAAATGACCACATGTATAGTGTGATTTGGAAGCTTCGACTCTTGCTACTGGATATGTCCCATTCTACCATTAATTCTCACGTACCTCTCGTAACTATCAGCTTCAAACCTATAAGGCAATAACGGTAAAGTCAGAGGGTAAAATCAGTGTGCAGTAAGTAGGATGGTGGAGCGGGAGAGTGTAGCGTGAGCGTAGCGAGATATCTTCTCTTTGAAGACCGACCAAGAAAGAACAGACCTATAGAAAAGTCAAAGTACAAAGAAGTAGAAAGACAGAGAAAAGATATAAATACAAAGACAGAAAATAGTAGAAAGAGAGATGAAGACAGAACAAAGAACAAAGTTTAAACAAACAAGAAAGAGTCGAGTGGAGCGGTAGCGAAGCGAGATATCCTTTTTAAGAACAAAGACAGAGATGGGTCGCAAAGATAGATATAAAGGCTCCGCACCGTTCCTTCGTCACCCTCATTGTTTGTTGTTGTAGTCAATGAGTTTCGGCGATCGTAGTCTGCTAACGCACCTTTTTGTCTTTCTTTTTATTTTTTATTGAGGATTGCCTTTTCTTCCTCCCTATCTCTCGGGACGGGAGAGCCAACAACCTCCCTTTAGCTCAGTGGAGACAAATTACGAAGTTTCTCTTTTTCGTTATCTTGCCAGTGAAAAAGTAGTTCTCGACAGTGAGGAAGAGAAGAAGCAATATGGGGACTATGACTAAAGAATTGACTTGATCGAAAAGTAGAAGTGACCAGTGACCGTGCATAAGAAGCAAGCGGTGTAAGAGAGTTTAGTCGAGGCAGTCGTCGTTATCTGTGGGAGTTTCTTCCGGGTAGGGCGAGTATGCTCCGCACCTGCTCTTTTTGGTGAGGAACTAGGTAGTGCTCGATATGACACGTTAACTCTACGATGGGAACTCTTTAGCTCAACTCCCCGCAGGTCGCCTTATGGATCTAAGCACTCCCAACCGTTCATGACGGTGCCAGCGGGTGAGAGTTATGATGTGCGAGAATCGGCCCTCTTCAAAGCCTGAAATCCCGCTATAGATAATGTGACGTTATAGTTATGATTGATTAATTTCCTTCTTGTTGGTTAAGGTCGGGTAATACTCTGCTCTGATCGACCTCCCTTCTTCTCACTTATCCCTTTAGGTCGCCTATGGTCGCCTCACTTGTCTCGCCTCATGTTGGGAAATATCCATCTATCTATTCTGATATGCATGGGTAAATAAATATCTGTGCCCATGATGGGAACGCATGGAAAGTGTAAAAAAGTAGATTTTAACTTTGCTTATGTAATAATGAATATCTTTTTTGTGTTTATTTAGTGTTCAACGTTGGTGCGTGGCATAGCATAGAATAAGTGGTGAGGCGACCATTAGGGAGGGGAAGGTTTTAGGGCCGTGGGCGTCGGTCGGGGTTAGGCGGTAACTTCAGGTCTCACCAGGAGCCGCTAATCATACAAGTACTGTTCCTACTAATGGAATAGGGCTTTCTTAAGAAGAAAGAATTACTGCAATTTCAAGAATTCGAAACTGGGCTTGTGACTCACTCTACTTCCTTAATTTGCTACTTTGGATGGTGAAAGAGCTTGAACATCCGCTGGTTGAGAGGGAATTGAATCATCCTTTTTGAATCAATCATCGTGGGCATAGAATGCTACGCACCTCCTACTTGTTTCAGTCAGTCGGGGCTCATGGATAGCCGTTACTTACGAAGGGTAGGGCTAAGACCGAAGCTAAGCTGCCCAGTGGTCGAAGGTTAGAGAGAGGCAAAGAGCTTCACTCCAAAAGACTGACTATCGCCGGTCGATGAAAGAGGTGGTCGAGCTTCCTTCACCAGATCCCCGTATTCTATTACTGTTTTTGTTTGGTCATATGGTTTTGAGAGTGTTGACAAAACAAACAGGGTCCATGAGATTATCATCGATGCTCTCACCTTTGCTGCTTTGTATGTATTTGTTACCATACGAGAAAAAAACCCTCTACTTTGTTATCTATCCAACCTTTCACCCCTATCCCCAAGTCATCCCCCGTGTATTGTTCCACCCCGCTTCTTTCGTCATTCAGTAAACCCTTCCGTTCCATAACATGGTGATTTATCTTTCTCTACCCAAAGCTTATCTGCAATAATGAATCTACTCTCCTTGCTCGCCTTCGCTTCGGTCTCTGTCCCACCCTACTCTCATAGTTGTGTCAACCTGTCCTATCGATCCTCACCCAACATGGATAAGTCCCCTGCTTACTGATGAGTAAAAAGTGTCATCTCGCTACCCGAACCCGACCTACTTAGACCGTTATATGCTCGTCCGTCCTTTCTCGCTTGTAGTTTGATAAGTAAATGCCTGTACCTTTGATCTCTCGATCGCAGTCTAGAAGCTCTCCATCTTTACATCAGTCCCCTGTCTCTGCCAACAACCAAAGTAAGGTGTATGCTTCTTTCCTAGCGCCTCAACCACTAATTTTTAGCAACAAAGACCAAGGCGACCGGCCGATGCGTAGCGGTCGAATGGAGCGATAGCGTAATGAGATAAAGAAGGGAGCGAAGCGAGCTAAATAAAGAGAGCGCAGCTGAGGCAATCTTAGTAGACTCCTTCGTCACACCTGCTATCTCCAGTTCATTTTCTTCTGGATCTTTATTCTCGTCTTGGGCTGACGGTTGTTCAACTGCTACTGGTCGTCCATCAAATGGTGAGTGACGGATATCGAGATTCTTCTTACACAGACACGGAAACCCATTTCATTTCTACGGATAAGCGAGGCGCTAGGACAAACCTTTCACAGTACACCAACGAATCGTCGAAATAATACGCATTCCGTAGAGATTGAAGCAGAAAAAGCATAAGTCATAGTTTCAACTATGGGTTATACCAACTTTGAACCGTGGACCCACTTTGATTTGAAGCCGGGAACTGATTAGATAGACCAACCAAGAAAGCGGAACGAACCAAAGAAGGAGGCGTAGCGTGCAGAACAAGCTGCCTTCTTTCTTCAAGACCTAAGTCGAAGTGAAATTCTCTACGATGTATTTAAGTTCCCGGGACCAGAAGCCCCTGCCTAGGAGATCCAGTTTCATCGTCAGTAATAACTGTCAAAACCCAAACACGACACTATGGATCATCCATTGAAGGCTTGAAGCCCGACCTATCTTACCTTGCCAGGCGATAAAGAAAGAAGAAGACGAGCAAAGCCCACCTACATTCATTCCACGTACCTTTAACGACAGAGACAGGGTTGTCTATCCTGGGTGTGCAGATTGATGGCCGGGAGTCACATGAAAGGGGAACGTCAATCAATTGCTTCAACTGGATCTCCTGTTTAAGCGTCAGGTTCCACTGGCAAAGATCAAGATAAAGATCCTGAAAGGAAAATCCCCCCTAAAAGTTTTCCCACTTGGCGAGACGTAAATTCATACTTTCTTACTTCGAAAGCTCTATCTCTATATAGCCAGCCTTCGCTATCGCTCCACTTCGTTTTGTAGTAAAGTAGGCTCTAAAATCACCAATCAGTCTTGTTTTTTGAAATATGCCTAGGCGAGCCCTTTTTGGTGAGCGGACCGAGAGCTTCGCACCTTCTCTAAAGTAAGAATCAGAAGAAGAATGAATAAGGGAAACAACTGACAGAACATTCTACGCATCGTCACTTAGCTGGTGGGGTAGGCCTTTGTACTATATTATATGGTAGCCCTTCCTCCCTAACTAAAGAGCCACCACATTGTATGGGTGATTTTTAGCGTGTACGAGTCGAACCAGTACGTAAACAGTTAGCTTTACATCGCTCCCATTATTCCCAACTTCTACGGCAGAGGACGGTAGTTCGTCAACACATAAACCGTGTCCGGGCTCTCTTCCCATTCACCAGGGGTATCTTTATGGCGTCATAGAGACTTGGTAGGTCCTTCAACCGTGTCTCTTCCATGATTCTATGAAAGTCTCTTCTTGGCATTTTGTTCTGGGGCATGGATCTCACTCAATTTCACTTTGGTGTTTTTCGTACTTAGCCTTCTTACAACATGTGTTGTACTGCTTTATCCCCTTCATGCATTGGTCTGATGGATGATTTGTCTCCCTTCTATCTCGACCAGCTGTTGTTACGGGTGATGTGTGGTCCTAATAAGCCTCAGTTGGTGATGGGGTGGGTTGGAGGCAGTTGACTTTGAGAAGAGAGGGAGGCGACCCAAGGCGACCTATGGGAGGGATATAATGGTTTGCTAATCATCCGACGGTTCTACAGCATGGTTATTTTTAGTCTGCTTGTCTGGTCCCTGCTTCGATAAGGTCTTTGTCTAACGTTTTTGGGTATTTTTATGTTTAGTAGGGAACTAGCTTGAGAACGGTAATTCAATAATAACATTGTTTAGTGAGAGAGCCTAACTTATCTCCTCTTTTTTGTTAACCGACGTAGAGCCTGCTTCGCACCTTGCTTTGTGACGGTGACAAATAGGATTTCTGCCTTTGCATTCAGTACGAGTTAGAGTGGTTTTGCCAGGTATGGTGGTTATAGTAAAGGTGCGACGAAGGATCAGGATATAACTGATTTAGTTAAAAGAGTGAAAGTGCTTCAAAGCGGGGACAGACATACCATTCCATCTACTCCACTCACTCCTAGCCCTAAGACTCAACTTTGCTTTTCCTTCTTCCACTAAACAAAGTGTGAGTCGGTCAGCTCTACTTACTTTTTAATCAGTTCTTTATGGTTGGATCGAAAAACTCTAAGACCTTACAATTGGGAGTCAGGAACAGAGAACACAACTAATTGCTTGCTTCAACTGCTTAACTGAACTCGCTTGCTTCGTTAAAGATTGCCGCTTCTTCCTTACACAAAAACAAGAACTAAATTCATTAAACCAAACAACAAGACGAGACGTGGACTAATAAAAGCACTCATTAACGGTAGCGGGAAGTTTAGGTCCGTTGATCCTCCGCTCAACTAATGAGATATTTTATCACAACAAGGCGACCAACGGGAGGGCTATGAACAAGACTCTACACGACGTCCGGGGTCTTCTGAGTTGACGATGAGATTGTATAAAGTGGTCTATGCCTCGTCTTATTTCGCTTGAGTCCTATGGATAGGTTTTGGTTTCAGCATTACCCCTATTTCACTACCGCCTTAACTCCGTTCATTGGGTTTGGGCGACGAAGAGACAAGCTCCCTACGACGATGCGCCATAGATTCACCATTTTATCCATCTACTTTTTTTTCCTCTTCTGCCTAAACATAATTCATTCCATTTTGAAAGGTGTAAACTGAATCACTGGCTTTGACTACCACACCCACCACATGACGGATTCTCCAGATGATCCACTATCTCCAGTTAGTTATGATGAGGCGAGCGACAGTGAGGCGCTAGGTCCCGCTTTTCTTTTTTATAGATAGTTCTGGTGAAACTCCCGCTGCTCGTACATGAAGTAGTAAAGCGTCAGGTTCCACTGGTAGATCTGATGTTCAGGGAACTTTGGCAACGATGATTATATAAAGAAGAAGGAACGAAGAACTGGCTTCACGGAAGGATAAGTCAAAGCAAGGGGTTCGGGTTCAGATGAGAGAGATGACGGATTGGGATTATGGCCCTTGTCTATCGGAAAGAAGAACGGCACTGGCTCTTTATGAAGCTTTGTATGTGTCTACTTCGTCTCTGATTTATCTAAGAAATTCTATTAGTCCTGCTTCCTTCTCCATAATTATTAATCAACACAACAAGTTGTAACGTAACGAAAACAATGAGGATAGATAAGCTTTCGATGAAAGGCTTGCGAATTTCATTACCTCGGTCAAGAAGGTATACTGGATGATCTTCGGCAAGAGGGTCAATTCCTGCGTCTGCTTTCATGAAGGCCCGTCTCACTTCCGCTCCTTAATCCGCTCCGTAGCTGTCGCTTCCTCTGTCCTCCTATGCTCCTCCTTCGTCGCACCTGGCTCAAAAGGAAGGTACGACGCAGAGAGCTCCTTGTCAACAAATGACGTAGGAAATGGATTGAAAAAAGGGTTTTGCGCAGCGCGCATGGTTAACTCTTCGACCTGCCGCTTCAGATCCTCTATCATCACGTAACGGACGTCTCGCTCAACGGCTGGGGCTCCTCTACTTAGTTTAGTTGACCTTCTTACTTATTTAGAGCTTGTACTCTGTTCTCTTTTCTCGCTTAAAATAGGAATCATAATCTCCACCAACAGCAGAAGAAGGAAGAGCCGATAGACCGACACCTATAGCAGCCACCCTCTCCCTCGACCCCTAACCTTCGTGCTTTGAATAAACGTCTGTGCCCCATAACCCTTACACCACCCACACCATATACCGTGAAGAAGAAGAAGCAGTGTAAGTAAAGACCCCCAAACCATGCCTACCGAGGCCCTAAGCCAACCTAAGACGTTGCTTGCTTATCAGGCTATAGCAAAAGGCTTCGCTCCTGACCTGAAGTTACGTTACTCTGGAACGAAGAAACTTTGGCAAAGAACAAAGAGAGAGGTCAAAGGAAGGAGTGGCAAACAGTGACTGCCACTACAGAAGAGATGAAAAGATTTTTCGTTCTCAGCTAGCAAGCACCTAAATAAAGCAGACTCTAAAAGGGGGGACCTGGGGCTATTACTACTGAACTACCAGATCATGGAACGGAATCGCCTGATCGAGTAAATTCATTATCTGTAACTGCAGTTTTACCGGAAGCTTTCTAACTGGATAGAGGCGATCGTAGTGAGTTATTATATTAGCACAAGGCGACCGAACCGGGAGGGAACAGAAAATCAACGAGTAGGTGAGTCGTCAGGAAGTAGATCAGATCATCATGGAGAAGTAAGATGTGGTGAAACTGCGGAAACCGGTGCTCGTCTGGTTCTTTCATTTTGCTTTTATCCAACTTAAGTTGCCTACAGGCTTTAACCGACGTTAAGAAAGAGCTTCAACACCTGTTATAGCTCCATGATAATCAGTGGTAAGACCAAACCTATCAATGTTTGAAGAAAGAATACCCATTAGGGTCGATTGCTTAACCAAAGAGGTAAGCTTATGCTCTTATTCTTAACTTCGTCTTCTAAGGGACATGACATCCAATTCTGCAACGAGAATCAACTCATATAGTAGGGGTGGTACGGAGATTTGGGGAAGGAGAAGAGAGAGAGGTGAGCTTGTCTCGTCGAAATGAAGACAAGAGATATCGTTCCTTCCGTAAACTCAACTCCAAGTGAGCAATTGACAGATGCAGTGACAGATCCTGGCTCAGAAGTAAGGCAGCAGAGTGAGAAGTTAGGGTTTAGAGCAGAAGTGGTGTCGAGGGTGGCCCGCTGACTAAACAACACAGTCGCCTCTAGGGGTCTTACTGAGCTAGATAGGGAGCCACTGAGTTCGATCTGATGTTTTTCTTCCAAAAATCCCGGAAAACAGACACTTTTTCATTGTTTTTTTAGGCTAGGTCACTGAGTCAAAAAGACCAGACTCAAGATTTAGAACTGAATTTGTTGATCAAACACTGCTGGTACTCACTTCGAGAACGACTACCTCACTCTATAGCCCCTCGGTACTCTGCCTACAAATCTGCACATACATCTGTTCTATGAGGAGAAGGAATCTCACTCTACCACGAATGATTCTTGATCCACTTACAACTGCTCAATCCAACTTGCTATTCTTTTTTCGATGTGAATCGACAAGCGCGAACTATTGGACAGACAAAACTTCGTTCTCATCGCCTACCGCTCAATCCGCAGGTCATGTACCGTGGCTAAGGAAGGTAGATCAGTCTTTACTTTCGTGTACCGATCAATACGACTCGGCATTTGAGCATCGTCCGATTCGTTAGCACTCTTCGCTGATGGTAGTGAAGAAATAGGTGACGGGTTATAGACCAGAATACGTTCATCAGTACCCTTCGGTTCACGCAGAGTCAATTGATTTTGACGTAGGTAGACTCAAAACGATCTCTAGTTTAGTGAGTGAGTTCGGATCTTATCTTGCATTGAAGAGAAGGCTAGGGCGAAAGGGCATTAATAGCTCTCGCAATCAGAGCGTGAAATGATAAGCCTATGGTTTACATCAACCTCCCCACGACCCGGTGTATTGAATGAAGGGAAACCCAAAGAAAAGACGTCAGCCTTTCAACAAGGAAAAGAAGGACTAGACTATAAGTTCAGGGAGTTTATCCCAGGTTCAAATACTTGGAATTCCTTATATAACATATTCCGCAGAATGAATTAGAAGCTTCGATAATCGAAACGAGGTGCGAAGCGGTGAAAAGAACAGGTCAAATCTCAGCATGGATCGATAAAAAAAGATAGATCGACTACGATAGATGAATGAGGACATGGTCTTCAAATCAATATTAAAAACAAATAGAAAGAATTGACGTTGACCCAGGAAATAGTCAGTTTATTCGACATCCAAAGTATATCATCTTCAACGACGGTATGGACGATGTTGGAGTTGTTGCTATAGATCGGAGTCAAAGTTCAGAGGCAATCCTCGCAGCACTTATTTGATTCATTCTGCTCTCTGTAAAAATCAGACTCAAAGTCAAAGAGAAAGTGAAAGTCATAGGATGATCGTCGAGTGGTTCAATAAGAGAAGCGACCATGAGAGTAAGATCCATCCTTGTTGAAAAGAAGGGTGAGCAAGTGTACCGAAAGTCAATAAACCGCTCTCACTCCCTACTTCACAGGCCTTGGTCATCGCTTCACAGCATCTCGCATTTCGCGTATTTATTTGATCTGAAATAGAAAACCGAACGAACCGAGGTCGTGGAAGGCGTATCAATCCCTTGACTCCTAAAGTGAAATCATGGGAATAAGGTCCAAGAATGAAGAACAAAGTTGTTTCACTACTTTATACACTTGGGCAGGTCGGAGTCAGATTCCCGGGTTAAGTCAGGCGAGAGAAGTCAAAACTGGAGTATTTCTTATCTCTTGTGAACTCGCTTTTATCCAAACGAAGATCTGTACATTGAAAAATCAATATCTCGTTGTCTTTGGTCTTGCCTCTTCTGAACACAGATAACCGATGCTTCACTCACTTCGTTCGCCCTTCGGTCGCCCCGTCTCGTTAGCTCTTCCCTTCGGTCACCTACGGTCGCCTGGGATTTGTTCTGGTTGGGCAAGGCTTTCGGGCTTCTGTTAGATGGAGCGGGTCGCATCTTATGTTTAGTTACCATATCGACCATAAGAATAGGAAGTACTAAACGACGGTTTCACAGCTCGACGATTGGTTGAAGCAGAGACCCAAGTAGCTACACCACTACTATGAGTCGATGCCGTTCTTTGGTTCTGGTTACTGTAGGTCTGGCGTTGGACCTACCTTGCCCGGGTCGTGCCCACTCTTTTCGATGAGGGAAGGAAATTGAAGTTTCCAGGAGCGCTAACGATTAACTAAGTAAAACAGGATTGGGAATTGGTAGTTAACGAGTTAATGACAAGAGAAAAAGCTTGGATTTTTATTTTCTTTGGTGAAGCATTGTCCAGGATTGACAGTTTCTGCTACAGTCCTTTCGCAGCTGGTCAGCGAACCACCAGTTTAGATATAAACGAAGGACCTTCCCCTAGTTGACATCGACACGTAGAATTGTTACATCGTTGAGTGAGGCGACTTGGGTTAGAGTTCAGTGACCAAACAGGGAACTTTGAGACCTGCTCCACGAAGGGTTGGTTAAGCTCCACGAGTAACGTTTACTGAAAGACTGGCTAGGTCTTGGCCTGCCGTTGACCTTACTCACTTAGTTCAGAGTGCAAAGTAGCGTCTTATTGACCTAAGACCTCTTTCTTGGCCTCACCGAAGACAAAGTTGAGTCATTGTTTTTTAGTCAGGTTGTTTAACCGACGAGGAACGAAGGAATGGTCAAAAGCGGAACCGTCAGTTTATACATCATTTCGGGATTAATCCCTTGGTATAGAGAGCTGCACTCTAAACTTTGTCTCGAGGAACGAAGACAGGACTTGCTGCCCGTATGTGAGAATAAGCTGTACCACTTATACGATGATACGCTGATTACCACTAGGGACAGACAATAAACTCAATAAAGCTCATTCAAAACGAATTGACCCAACATGAATCGTTGACGAATACTTATTTTAGTGCGCATCTTTTCACTTTGTATTTCTTGTTGGGGAAATATGCTTCGCACCTTACTTCGCTTTTATCATTTGATTATTATACGCCCCACAGGCTTTTACCTCGTAAAGATACAAGCAGCTTCACTCTAAGGCGAACGAAGTTCAGTTCTGCTCTCCAGGATGTTAACCGAGTGTAGTGAATTCCTAACGTCTAGAGGTAGGTATTTTTCTTTCTGTTTTTCTATCTGCGCTGGCTAAAAAACTTGAACCATGAGAATTAATAGAATAAACGTCAATCCGATAGAGCTGGATATTGACCTTACGGAATGGTGTGATTTTGAGTAAGAAGAGTTATCAGTGGTCTAAAAATGTATAGGATGTTCCTCACTTCTCCGCTCGCCTTTCACCTTCGACGGAGCTCTGGCTCCAGGTACTTCTCTTCTTTCGCAACCCGACTGATTTAACCAACGGACTGAAACTTGACTGAAGCTTACCCCATTTTCCACCCTCTTTCGGACGAGGCGCGTCGTCTCCTCTTTCCTTATACAAGCAGCACGCCCCAAGACAAGAAAAGTGAATATGCTCCTTCTTTCACATAACTATGCTTCTATGCTCGCTGGCGCTCGCACCTCCAGCTTTCTTCTTATTTAGCTATTGATTGCTTCCTTCAACTGCACACGGAGCGAGTAATTGAATTACCTCACCGTCACGTATCGAGGTTGGCTGTGGGTCGATCGCTTGCTGCTTCTCTTCTCCCCGCGAGGGTTGATAGGCGAGCCTTGTGATTTCCCTTAGGCAGGCGTTAGTTGTGACAGAATATTCAACTTCGTACTTTCTTCTCTACTCTAGTCAGTATTTTTCTTTCTAACGAAGAACAATAAGCGAGCATAGTGAGTAATCAATACAAAGACAAACTACGATCTCTCCATAAAGTAGAATTCTACAAACACCTCTATCGTCACTATCTGATTCAGTGCGATGTCTACGGCGAGACAAGCTCCCTTACTTTTTCTATAGAAAATTACACTTATGTCGCTGTTGGTCTCATCGAAGCGAATGAAGTTTCTTCCCCGAGAAAATTCTAGTTTGAAATTTATTTAGTCGTCTGAACTTCCGGGATATTTTCAGTTGATGCCCAAAAATACCTTTACAATGAAACTTAAGTTTTTATCGAGTCTGCTTCTTAAGCCAAATCAGTTCTATCCTCAAAATGCCGAGAAAGAGCAATGAGTTTCTCGAGTACGCTTCCGGGATAAATAAATTCTCGTTTCTCCCCCAAAAGGTCAAAGAACACTTTTCAATGGAAATCTCTTCACTTTGGGAAATGAGGTTTCTTACTTGACTTTCGACCCGAACAGTGCCGTTTTGTTTTTCAATCGTCGTATGTATGGCAGGTAGTTTATGCCCTAAAATCGCGGTAAATATGAAGGTTTTATCTTTCAATCGTCGCCTTCGCTTAAAAAGCACTTGAAGCCGTAAAATCCCGGGTGAAAGTTTTTCGTTTCAATCTCTGAACGAAGGTGCGGAGCATAGAAGCGACGTTAGGAGCGGAGGGAATTCGGGTTTCTAACTTAAAACACCTAAATAATACGTCCACTTTTGGATTTATGGATGAGGTGCGAAGAAGGAGCATATTTAGTTTTTGCCCGAAAATCACGGTCAAACTGAAGGAAATTCATTGAAAGAGTCGCCTTCGGTCCACTTGCTCCTCAAAATAAAGGCTGGCAATAGCACTTTTCTCTTTCCAGATTGTATCAATATCTTTCTTCCGTAAAATGCCGATAAAACGTTATCATTTGGCTTTCCTGATTGTTTTCACTTTGGGAATTCAGTTGATGCCTCAAAATCCCGGGCACTGGCAGGATTTGAATCGTCGTATTCAAGAAGAGAAAATGCGCCGTGAAAAACCAATTCCTATGTCGGAGAATAAGTTGTTTTAGTTTGAAATTCTAGTTATGCCTCAACGGGAAATATAGCACTTTTTGACCTATATGAAGATAATGTTTTTCGTTTCTCGAATTGGTAATCGAAGTTTCTCTCTTTTGAGGATGACGAAGGCGACCGTAGGTGACCAAAGGTAAGTTGTACACCGTTACCGCAAGGCGAGCTTGTCAGGATGAAAGAACCAAGAACATTGGATGGACCAGCTGTAGTTGACCAGCCAGGAACTCTGTAAAGAACGACTGCAAACCTCCCTTCTCTCGCCTGCCATTCTTCACTTTAAGTTAGAGAGATTTCACGGATATTGTAACACCAAAGGATAAAGTATTGATTAGTTTCTGCGTCGTCCTCACAAGGAAGGAGCATACCAGCAGTCTTTCCTCGACGTTTGTGATTTATCGATTGCCTAGACCAAGCGGAAGGGAGGGATTTAGCCAACGTAACGTAGCATATCGAATCGTAGCACGGATGGTTTGTTCAATTAAGTAGAAGAATTGGATATTGAGTTCAGTAGCACCTGTCTATAAGACTAAGAAGCAGAAACAGAAGCTAAAGAATCATAAGAATAAGTCTAAGAATCAGAATCAGAAGCCCCCGTAAGCTTTTGAAGAAGGAAAACTCCCCCGCTGTTGTCGCCTATATGAGACTAAACATTTGCATTTATCGAATAACCTTTCTGTCTTCGCCCGCTTGATACAATTGAATTACCTAGCCACGAGATCGAAGTTTAGTTTACGGAACTGACGAGACTTCACTTCGTTCGCCTTTGGCGATCAAATAGGTGAGGTGAAAGCTCCACGATGTTATCTTTCTATGGGTCCAAAAGCTCATAACCTAATTTCCCTAGGAAGAGTCCAATCCCTAAATAAAAAACTTTATCTGAATATAGGTGCGTAGCATATCAATGAAGGTTATTTTCCCTCGGAGATCAGACTCAAGAAACGAATTTCTTGCATTTACAGATAATCATAGCTTTCAAGTGTAATGAGGTTACAAGGCGAGCCCTTTGGGTGACGAAGGAGACTATTTATAGTTATGATGTGAAAGAAGGAGCATAAAGATCGAAGTTGCATATTTCCCGTGAAAAGAGGAGTCTTAACGGTCGAGGGTAGCGATTGAAGTGAGTAACTCAAGAAGAAGTCTCCATAAGCTAAAGAATCAGAAGAATAAGAACAAGAGAGAAAGATATGGGTCAACGGATCCATAGGTAGACTTGTCAAGCGGCACAGACAGAGGTACATAAAGAATAACATCATTACCCCCCCGAGTGCGACACCATGTTGACAGTGGCAGAATGATTGGGGAGAGGGTTCGGGATTGACGAGTGGAGCACAAAAGCTTCGCTTACCTTAGTCTTTGATGTACAGAAAGTAGGGGAATGGTAAAGTTTGAAGTCAATGAACCCCATGGTTGAGCGAACACGGTTCGACAAAGTTAAGTCTCTGCGGGTAGGGGAATTGGATTGAGTCTCGTCACTTTGTTAGCGAGGGCTTGGTTTGTGGTTAACGGGCTAGCCACCCTGATGATAGAGGAAAAGAAGCACTTCTTTCTCTACCTACGCGAATACACCAAAACGAGACTCAAACACAAAGAAGATGAATCACTTTGTTGAGCGATAGACTTTGGACAAAGTTAAGAGTCTTTGTCACTGACAAAGTTAAGTCTTCGGCTCCAGTTTCTACTTCTGCTCCATCAAGGCCCTCTTGCTGAAACTGCAGCTGCTAGGCCACCAGCTTACAGAACATAGTTCGTAGTAGAATCCGTTATCGGGATCATATAGACACTAACTAAGACAAGGGAGCGTATGTATTTATTACTAATAAACATAGGTCTTAAAGCTACTAAGCAACTGTTTGTTGTCGCTAAGAGGATAATGTGTTGTATCGGATCCTGTCCTACGAACCACCGTTGAATACAGGGTAAAAGAAATGAGCATTCGTATGGTTCCCAAAGACCGATGGGAATCATTCGACAAAGACTCCTCACTTCGATCGCCTCGACCGTCGTTTGGAATTTCATATTATCATCTGTCGTCAGCTTGGGGCTATCGTAGTTGAGGTGCTACATTTTCCCTTGGACTGTTAGAAGATCAGTGCTTCGGAACAGAATAAAGGTGCGTGTAGCGTAATGAGATTGAAAAAACAAAAGAACAGACGTGCTCGGGGGAATATGGAAGAAAGACAACTGACCCCATTGGTAATACTGACTCACCGTGGAAAGCAAAGAAAGAAGAAAAGAAGGAAGGATATCTCGATACGTAAGGCGAGCATGTGAGTCGTTAGCTTTACTCGACCCACTCGACCCGTTCACTATACTTTAGAATATGTACTACTTTCTATATTATCCCACGAGTCATTGTTGTTTATACACTCTTCTCTTGACATAAGCAAGAATGAAGATGAGAGATAGCGTTCGTAAAAGATAGCAGCATTAAATAAGCAGAAGCGATCCGAGGGTTTTTCCTCCGCTAAATGAGTGTGCACTTTTAAGTCTATGCCTACTGTGGGAAGTGATAAAGTGAGTATTTTGACTACTAAAGCGACACTACATACTTTCATTTTGATTAGCAAAACAAGTGACGTGTTTTCGCAAACAAACGAGAAGGCGACCGAAGGTGCCCGGGAGCCCACCCAAACTATATATAGGTTCTTCTTTTTACTACGAGTGATTCGTTCTTTGTTGAAACTGAGACAGTGCCGGCTGTGGCTCTTCTCTATGCTTTTCATTTCTTCTTTGATTTAGTTAAAAAATTCAATTGTCTTCTTATTTCCCTCCGGTGAGACGCTACTTTTTTTCATTGATTTTTTGTAGTCAGAAGCCATTCTCAGTAGTCGAGAAAGGTTAGTTCAAGCTCTAAACTTTGTTGACAGCTCTATTAAATAAGGTAATGAAATGACTTCTCAAACAACTGAAAGACCCATGGTTATATGACCAAACCTGACGCCCTATTCGGGTGGTTAGGCTTGCGGCTGGGAAAGGAAGTTGTATCGAGTAGAACACAAAAAAGAGCTAGTGATGGATTTTCTTATTTATCCATTCTTTGAGTGCGCATTAACATTTACCACTACTCTGTTTTATATTTTCGATTTGGATCTATCTATTCTTATATTCAGAAAAAGTGGTTCAAAGGACTCATCCACACCACAGGTTACTCTTTAACGGGCTCGCTCGATTCGGCAGCTACAGTGCCAGTTGTTTTACGGTTGGTCCCTCGCCGCTACTACACAGCGGACGTATTCACTCTATCTCGAACAAAGACTGATGTGGAGAGCTGACTAAGACGACATAGGTTAGAGAGTGTGTCTGTCACAACAAGGGTAGACATGCCAAATACCTTCTATCTTGATGTCCTTCCGTCAGCGTTTAGATGCTAACGCACCCTTCCCTTCGGTCACCTTGTTAAAGAGGGGACTGACTAAAGGTGCGAAGCCCATTGATAAAAGTCGGTGTATAAAGCATAGAATGATGGGGGAAGATGGACAATGATGGGCCTGACTCTCTCTTCTCTGGGACGGACTTCTCGTATCGATCCTTTTCTTTCACTTGGCTATTCCTTATTGGTCACCTTTTAACCCACCTGTTGACTTATTTTTCAGGGTGGCTCCGCTTCGGTTAGGAAGGCTAATCCGGGTCACGGTCATGAGAAGCAAACAACTATCATTAATTCAGACCAAAAGAACGTTTACTTTAGGACCTTTAGTCGGGAACACCAGACATACTACCTATGAGCATAAGAAGCAGCACTACAAAAGAATGGAATATTTGATGACCCACCTATAGAGGGCCATAGATTATGTCTTTGTCTACAAAGAAAAGGGGGGGACTTTGACTCAACACCAAACTCCGACTAATAAAGACTGAACCACTTTTCACTGACAACACCGCTTTTGTTCATTTAGGTTCTTCGTTTCGATCTTTGTTCTAATAAACAAACAGCGTTCCCATCCATCCATAGATTCCATTCCTCTGATTTCAACTACTAAGAATTGAATGACCTTTAGCAATTTACGAAAGTCAGTCCTCTTCATAGGATGCTGGTCCAGGTAAGAAAAAGGGATTCTTTTGTTTCATTTTGGGTTCTTTCTTACATTTGAATAACTGAACAAAGATAAAGCTCTAACCGTTGATAAATCATACTTCTTTCTATCTCTCTGTCATCTATTGTGGTTCTTTCATCTCACCAAAAAACAAGGCGATCGAAGAGATAAACTCCCTGTGACGCTGCTGACCAATGTAACGCTCCTCTCTCTGCTGAACCTATCTTTGTGTACGTATTTGGATTTCTTGTTGCTTGCTAAACTCTTACATCACATCCCTAACTGGGTCTCGATTGTATCTATCGCGCCCGCCCCAATCCCCTGCATCTCAACAATGGCTTAAGGAGTAGTGTACCTGACGGGATATGTTGAATCAGGACCAATGAAAAAAGACCCATTCTCGGTATTCGTCGATCTTTTTCCCGTTGGAAAGAAAGAAACCCTTGGTCCGCCATAGGCCCGCTAAATCCGATAAGCCCACCCATGATTCATGGATCGTGAAGGTGCGGAGCGTTGGTTCTAAGTGCTAAAACCTCGGGTCCTTCCGCCACCATCGTAATGAATCGCATGCAATACTAACGGCAAAAGGCCTACAACTATCCATGAGTGCTCTAATCCCTGCAAACTCCGGATTGAAAGCTTCATGCGCCTTTGAGTGCGACCTGTAGTTTGACTTGACTCTCCCCAGAAGTAAGAACGAATGCGCTATAGTATTGCCTAACCCAACGAAGGGGGAGTACTACCTTAGGAAGAAGAAAGAACCAAATAACGAAGAACAAAGAGAAACTTCCACCTACCTCGAACCCGAAACCTAGCCCCAATAGGATTTATTGACTTGAACTATAGCCATTTTGTAAACAAATGTCACAGAGATCTTCTCACGGAAGGGAGACGTCGGGTTCATCCTATCCTATAGGCGAGCAAGAAATTCATTGATTGAACTGACTGCTACTAAAAAATCCGCTATAGCTCTTTGACTTCCTTTCGTTTCTCCGTATTACGCGTCACTCGTTTCCGTCGTCGCATCACTCCTTCTTTTGATGTTGGATGAAACTACTCATTTTTGACTGCTTACTTATGTTGAGCTAACAAAGGATTGATTATACCGGAACTGAATCTAGGGCATAAACACCAGAACTACTTGACTGAACAACCGTCATAAAGACATAAAAAGAGGTAAGCTTTAGCTTTCTTTATCCCCTCTAATCTAGCACCTCACCAAAGTTTATACAAAGAAGTGCAAAGATTATAGAAGAATCTTTTTTTATTGACTTTTTCTTTCTCGCTCTTCTACCCACGCGGATACAAGCTGGTTCGCCCAAGTTGTTACCTTCTTAAAGTTCACTATCACGAGGTTTCTTGAATTTGAGGATGACCATAACAAGGGGGTCAGCACCACCGGAGTAAAAGATCGTGAGGTCGTTGCATAGGACAAGTGGAGTTGTAGTTTCTTGAGCTTGTTCAGTGTAGAATGAGAGTTTCCCAGTATGACTAGGTGGTTGCCGCTGCTGCAAGTGAAAAGTGGTGAATGTGCTCAGGGTAAGCTACTTCGTGTATCTACTTTTTTTGTCGTCCAGCGCACACGAAGTTGAGTCTAAACAAAGAAAAAAGCAAAATAGAAAGGTCAAAGGCGATATGTTCTCTGGCACAAAAAAGACAGAATACTATCATTGGTCAAAAAGAGTAGTCTTTAATTCATTTGAGAAAATCACTTGAAAATGTTTCGACTGACAAAGTGGACTCACCTCCCTTATAGAGAAAGCGTAAGGATCGGAATACTGGTTTTGGGGGAAATATGACAAAACTTCTCAACGTCAATTCGATTATCAATTACTCTCTGACTAGGTTACTTCTCTAACTTCCTGTTGTTAGCGTGCCAGTCAGTCTATCGACGCCCCCCACTAGTCAAAAGTAGGTAGAATGATATTGGTCGGCCAAAACGAGTAGGTGTGAGTTGGTATTGAGCGGGTCCTTGGTTTGATTCTTTTCCATACAATACAAAGGAATGAATAAAGAAAGCAAAAGGTTAGACTCTACCCTTCACTCTTTGCCTTCGTTCCCGAGACTTTGCTATATATATGGCCTTCCTACTACTCTATGACCCGTGCCGGGCTCAATCCTCCTCCGTCCGATATACTTATGTTTTCGTCCCCTCCCTAACGGTGAATCTTAATATTAACTCTGTAGTGTAGATAATATGTGTATTATGTACTATTAAGTACATATTATGAAATTCTAATAAAACGAAGAATAGTAGCTATATAGTACTCTTATCTTTGGCCAAACCATCACCCCCAACCCGCCTGAGACGCCCTACTTAGTAAGCGAGCTTAATATTGTGAGCTTTGATTTGTTTACTTTGGTCTTTTTCTGCTGTTCCTGCCTTTGTCTTCGTTCTGCAAGTATTATTCCTATGCTGTTCACATTACAGTCAAAACTCTACCCCGTATTTTTCCGGACTTCGTTTCCACTCATAAGCGAAAGGTGGGTCTTCCTATTCAAAAAGGAATCAATATAGAGCCAGTGATTGAAAACCAGGTCTCACTATCTTAGCACGGGAATTCCACAGAGTGTGGACCCTATGGATTGCTCTAAACTCATCTCCCTAACCTAAAAAGCGCCTCTCGCTTCGCTCACGCTACACTCGACCGGTCGCCTCTACCTCTGCCTAGACTCCGAACTGAGTGAGCCACTTAGCTCTTTTGTCTGGTTTCAGATGTGAAGTAGACCGATACGCCGCATCCCTTATATAGGGTTTTCTTTTTAGAAGGAAAATTCTCGTTTATAGTATCATCACAACATTCTTTTTCATCCTAGCGCCTCTCCTACTTATAGCTTTTCATCTATCCACTGAGGAACTGAGCTACTTATTTCTTTCTTACTATAACGACGTTGTTTGACACTTTCTTTGTGCAGCTGCCGACGTCTTCGTTTGACAGACAGCCCTCCTCGTGGCACGTGTCAGCGTACGAGACAATTGTAGGTGCGACGTCTTCATAAGAAGCAAGACAGTCATTATCATAGTGAGGAGAGGACGAGGATAAACACAAGCTAGCTCCAAGTGGTTAAGTTCGAAAAAAGAGAAATAGCGTAACAAAGACTGGAACACTTTTGGCGTGATCACTCTATAACGAGAAAGGATAATCATACAAGAGTTCAAAAGGCTATCCATAACATGGTCGACTCAAACAGTTACAAGACAATTCTATCTTATAAAGTTCCAATAGCATAACCAAGACTCTTGATCATTGAAGAGTGGAAGATATCCATTTATTTATAGCAATATCAACACGTTAACCCTCAATCAATCACTTTTATGCACCTTAGCCCTCATATTACTTCTTTTTTCTAGGAGAGGATTCGGCTTCCTCGATTCGTATTCTTTGGGAATCCATGAAAGAACAGGAATTAAGAAAGCTGGAACTCTAAGGTTAAGGTCCATCCAAGCGATAAGCTCGAAATGAGACTCCTGGTATTAGTGATCCTAGGTCTACTCTTTCACTCTCAACTTCGTTGTCTACTCCACACCGGCGGGCGGGTTAGGAGGAAAAAGGCCCTGTGCTTTCAAAGTTTAGACAAGACAAAGTTAAGAGTACACTTACAAACCAAAGACAGGCGGAAATAAGACCATGGACCTACCCTCTCCTATATTATAGCTTCAGCATTATCTCTTCGGGCTGATGCTGCTGTACTTTTTGGATCAGATAGAAGTGACTTCGGATCCCCTTACGATGTCTTTGTTCTTAGACCTCGTGACGAGAATTGGTCTGGTCCCATATCACCCCTATAGGAAAGGAATTAGCTCGCCGATACGCGAAGAAGGCGAACGAAAGTCGACGTTTGTTCGGCTTTGGCTACAGAGTTTTTTATACCTTTGTTGTTCGGGATCCGTCCATACATACGTCTAAATTGGATCAAAGCGTAAGAGCTAACTAAACAGGAAAGAGATAAACTCACTACCTCAACCTCAGAAAAGAAGTGAGAAAGTGATAAAAATGAGAAAAAACAGGGATTTTATCATTTTTTATATCTTTCTTCTTCACTTCGTTCGCCTTTCTTTGTCTTAGAACTTCACTTCGCTCACAACAACTTTCAATTCTTGCTTTCTTCAAAAGGTCGCCTTACTATATATGATGTCGGCATTCGCCCTTGGTCATGTGTCGGCATTCGGGTTGTTTTAGTTAGGACATCAAAGTCAAGTAGATGAAAGTTTTTAACAAAGTGGATCCTATCTTTAGTCTATTAACATAGATGAGAAGTATTTTCAATTTAGTCATGATCATTAGATAAAGGTACTAAGTCGATGATGAAGATTATGATCTAGTCGACTCTGTCGAGAATGTCAAATAAAAAACACATTTATTTGATCCACTATTTATTGTATTTTAGGATCCAGCGAAGGAATATAAGATAATAGAATAACCTCATCTGGATGTTAAAATCGGGTTGTATCTGTATCGATGATAGACGTTTTTGTCTCTGTGTGAAAGATAGCAAGCACTTAGAGTACGGTTTGAGAATCGAGTATGACAGTCAGTAAGTTAAGGACAGAAATAGACAGTGTAAAAGATAGAAAAGACCAGGCAGTATGTGTTACGTGTAAAAGCTCCATTCCTTTCTATTGTTGAGATTAGGTGAAAAATAGAGATGGATTTGCAGTAGGTGCGAATCGCCCGTGGGAGCCAGGGGCAGGAGATCGCGCAGAAGTGGGTTGGGGTAAGGCAAAAGCATGGTTAGAAGAGCAAAGCATACCCGCGTAGTCATTTAATCTCTATAAGAAAATACGTCATGGTCGGGCTACTCGTTCATCATAAGTAAGAATAATTCGTAATTCAACCAAGGGTGCGGGGGCAGGTGTACTTATCATCGTGAACGAAATACAACTCAAAGGATAGCCCAATCTTAGAGAGAAACTCCCTCTTAGTGTAGAGAGAGAGCAGTCTAAACCTTGTCACTGAACACGTCTCGCTCGCCTCTTCTATCTACCTCACGTCTGTTTTGGGGCGTACGCACTATCGTTTAGGACTCTCGGTAGTTTCGGTATAGAGACGGAAAGCAGTAAAGATATGCTCATTCAGTCTTTGTTGTGTCGGGTGCGTAGCATCTTTGACTAAGGTGACAAGTAGCCTATCCGATCAGAAAGAATCTCCCTCAAAACCTTAATCTGTCAATCAACTACTTTGCTAAAAAACCTAAACTTCGCTGTCTATGTCTTTTTTGTTCAGTTAATTAGTAAGTGTCTAAACGTCTGTCTTTTTGTATTATGAAAGAACAAAGGCGTGAGAAGTGAGGCGATCAGAGTCCTCGTGTGCAGAAAAGACAGGCGATCGTAGGTGACCGTGCATAAGAAGCAATCATTTCATTTCGTAGAGTTTTGCATCGGTTATCTCTTTCAGGACCAAGGGGAGTACAGCTCTTTGGTCTTCGTTCCGCTCTTAGGTTTGGCATTGATTAGTGCACTTCGGTGCCGTAGACAGTATAGCGAATCCAACTCTACTCTAACCTTCCTTTGTCGCGTCACAACCACTCGCTTCCCCAGGCTGGTTTTTCCACCTAACCTAAAATCGTCATGCACTCGTTCCGTTTTACGTCTATGGTCATTCTTCTGCAGTATTTAAGGCTAGTGATTAAGTAAAGCCTGAGCTCAGTCAGAAAGAATAAAACAATGCTCCTTCTTTCACATAACTATTTCTATGCTCGCTGGCGCTCGCACCTCCCTTTCTGTCGACTCGCTTCGATCGCCGCCTACATGCTTTCTCAACCATATTATGGTGGATGGAATACTAACACCCCTCTACCCTCCCTTACACCGCCTAGCGCCTTTCTTATGATATTAGCTCACGTCTCTGCTCTAAACTAGGCACAAAGTCTCTGTCATCACTCTTATACGATCTATTTCCATTGTTTTTGTCAATCGTGTCTTCTTCCTTTCGCTTTCGATAAGCCTAGCCTGTTGATAAATGAAAAGGTGCGTAGCATCTTTCCATGGTAACCAAAAGTAAGTACTTGAAATGCTTGGAACCTTATTTCCTCTTTTTTCATCTCTAGACTCAGCTCTAAATGGTAAGAATAATCCAATTTCCTCATCCAAATATCGACAGTACCCTACGATAGAAGTGGGTGGGATCCCTCTAATTAATCGAAGACCCACGAGGAGGTGCATACTCGACATGTTCACTCTATGCTCGGTCGTGTGCGGCTGAGGAGGATGAACCATGACTCCTTGAACTACCGATCTCCATTCTTGATTTTTTAGTATTAAAGGATCCAAAAGAATAACAACCAGCAGTCTTCAATGGTGTGCCCCACCCATTCCTTGAGAAAGGCAGTCAGTATATAGAAATGGTTCTAGGTCTTGCCTATATCTTCAGCTTTCTTCGGCTTCGGGAGTGAAATTTATACCTGCTCCAATCACCCACCCAATGAAATAGATTTTGAAACGTCGTCTCCCTTGAAAGAGAAAGGTCTCTTGACTAAATAATCCTTACTATCTGCTTAATGCTTCGCACCTTAGTCTAGCTTCAACCTTCCACTTGGCGGAGTTAGCGGTTGACGCGGTGTCTGTCCGTCTTTGAATTCGGGGCTGGCTGGGTTTGTAAGCTTTCTTGACATGGTCACATGAGCTTCTTTGATTCGTTTAAGTTCAAAGATGACGTCTTTATCTGCTGATTGATAACTGGATCGAGGGTTGCTAGCTCGAGTCGGTAGGGTAAAAAAGAGAAGAAGAGCTTAGCCCCACTTCGATCCCGCTGACTTTCGTCACGTCAAGTCTTCAGCTCGATAATCCAGCGGGTCAAGCTTTTAGGGTTGAAAAGGTTCGAAAGACCTGACTTCGGTCTCCGCACCCTGTTTTGGACTTCGTCGACTGTGGGTTCAGAAGTATATCTTTGCACAGGGATAGAGCTTATGGAGACAAAGAACTCCTTCCTCGTGGTATCGGATTCAATTTCACTAAACAAAGAAGACGACTTTCTACCATGAGCAGCATGAAGGGACAACACTTCTGGGTCCAGACACAAATTAGGGCTTTCTTTTCATCCCGAGACTCATACTCCGTCAACAGAACATTTCATTTGGGGAGTTACCCAGTAAGTTACATATATATTCTGATCTATGGAAGGAAAGGCGCTAGCATCCATAGGAGTCAATCAAAAGAAAGAAAAAAGAGCATTACTTGACGAACCTATGGCATGAGATCCAGTCCCACTTATTTAGCCCGAAAAGCGAGTAGAGTAAAAACTAGCACTTTGGACCCTGCTAAAAAGAAGGAGCGACGAAGGTGCGAAGCATAGAAGCGACGAAGGAGCGGAAGTGTGGTCGGAGCGAAAGCGGAGGTGCGAAGCGACGAAGGAGCGTAGGAGCGTAAAGAAGTGTGGTTGGAGCGAAAGCGGAGGAGCGGATTAAAGAATTGAAGGAGAGGGCTAAGAGTTTTTACAAAGTTTGGACAATGTGTTTAGAGGTCAGTTCTACTCCGTGGGTTAGGGACGTTCGCTACAACAAAGTTGAGTGTTCGCGCCTTTACTATACTAACTAAGTAAGAAAATCAAGCAAAACTTGACTACGCTCGTCAAAAGGTCTACAAAGACTGATTGCTAGGGGGTAGGGAGCACGAGGTTATGCAATAATTGGAAATTCACCCATATTTCAAAGGACGGTGCTTTCTTTTTAGAAATAGAGTGCAGATTGCGGATTTTTGGTCTGACCCATCTTTTTTGAAACTCGCCTTCTTTGTTACGTTCTTGACCCATAGATCAATTATTGGACCAATGAGAAGGAAGGGGCGGGGGAGAGAACCGACGTCGTAGGAAGAAGAAGGCCTAAAGCGATCCTACGGTGAGGAGCTGCAATTGATCATTTTGATGCTATAGTCGAAGAACTAAAGCCTGAACATTTGGCTTTTCATGTCCCTGTATGCTGGCCAAATGTATCTTGCCCTCACTTCGCTCGCCTAGCCACCCTGGTTGAGTAAGTTAAGTGTTCAATCCATACAGAAGTGAAAGTCTGGTTATTGTGAACTTCACTCCGTTCGCCTCACTCATAGCAAGGGTCCTTCACTACTTGTGACATACTCGTGATATGTGGAAGCTTCTGTCCATGGTTTAAAGCCTTCGATGGTCTAGTTTCCCAAGTTCTTTGTAAACTGGGTTTTGTCTCTAAACACTCAACTTTGTCCAAACTTTGTTGTCTTTGTGTCACTAGAAGTAGTTGCTTTCGGTCCAACCAACTCGGTGACTTTGGTTCGAAGATCCCGGCTGAAGGAGTCGTATGTGTGTCAAGCGATGAGCCAATCGTCTTAAAAAACGGACTTTGTTGTGTCGACTGAACTTCGCTCTTTGCCAAAGACAAATCACTGGCTTTATATTATTTGTGAACATACGTTGGACTGGTTTTCGCTCTTTCTTTGGTACAGGGGGTCTCGATGTGCGGGATCTTAACCTCTTGAGCCGTATTGATCTAAAACCCGAAACCAAGACTGGTGCATCAAACAAATAAGGAGTCGTAGGGGATTCCTCTCAGCTAACTGTCGATAGACTGATTTTGTCTGGAATTACATATGTAAAGAGATTTACCACTACGCACAATAAGACTCATACGGTTTTGCCTTTGTTTCGATGCGTTGTTGGCTCTTCAACTATAACCGAACAACTACTTTCGCCCAGACACAGATGATAAGAAAGAAAGGAATTCTCAGTACAGTCATTCTCTCTATGCCCGGAGAGTCCCTCTCTTGTCGGGGGAGTTGGGGTATGCTTTCTCAACTTCCTTCTTTTTACTCTTATCAGGAACAAACACAAGAATAAGAATTTACTTGACTAAACAAAGAAAGAAAACAAAATGCCCCGAGAAGGAAGCGAAGAGCAGAGAGATCCGATGCCCCGTTGAAAGACTGTAGAGCTTCTCTCGCTACGCTCGCCGACATAACCATGCAGCTTATTCTCCGAAACAGCATATTCTCGATCATTATTGAATATGGGATAGTGCAAGGACATCGGAGCGAAAGCGGAGGACAGAGAAGCGATAGCGGAGGAGCGGATATAGGAGCGTTAAAGAAAGGAAAAGGAGCGGAGGCGTGAGTTTACTTTAGGTGAGTAGGAAAGAAGAGTGTTTGAGAAAGAAATGAATGATGTCATATTTACCAAAATCTTAATCATAATTCGAGGATCTCTTTCTTAGTGAAATAAAATAATCTGAATCCAAAATCGAGGATCTCTTTGCTGGATCTGATCGACCCGAATACCCCGATGGAGAATAATACGGAGAATAGAAGAGCCTGTGATGGAATCAATCTCCTACTTACTGGGAAACAATAAGACTAAGAAAGAATGAAAGACCAATAAAAGAAACTATATAATACGTTTGATATCGATGTGCCAGATGTAAGACTGCCCGAGCCTCCTAAACTCATACCCACCCCCCGTCGAATGTGCAAGGATAGATTAATGAGGGTAGAGGGATAATCCTTCGGAGGTCGAGTACCTAACCATACGCCTTTAGGTCTTCATTTGACTGAAATGCATGAGTGGGATATCCTTTCCCATCTCACGACGGATGAGGGACGCTTCGACCAAGGAAGTTTGAGGTCCTGCTTTCAATGATGAGATCGATCGTCCTAGCGCCTTCTTTTATCTTGACTATCTGTACCTACCACTGCCTGCAGCATCAAAGTAGAGGTCTACACACACGATTGCCCGCTGCTGTTCAAAGTAGGTGGTCTATGCTATGGTTCAAAGTCGGGATCGTTCTGTATGGAACCAAAGGCGACCTCTGCTTCGCACCTTCTACACACTTCGTTCCTTCGTCACCCTCACTTCCTCTGGTTGAAGGCTCTAACTAACGCTCCACTGTCCCTCTATTCCTATTGTAAATCCCCAGTAGGATCGCCTTACGCCTAATGATCGCCTCGATATCGGTGTTGGTAGAATTCCACGTGTTGGGATTCCATACCGAAAACCAGCCTCGCTAGTAGTGAATATTTGCTTATAGTTAGTGTACTGAAAAGTGGTTGTTGAAACCAAAGTTCTTTGTTGAAACTGAGACAGTGCCGGCTGTGGCTCTAAACTTTGTTACGAAGTTCTTCGCGCCTTTACTTAGGGATGTACCTAAATTATGATAAATCAGTCTTTTACTATACGTAGAGGGTTTTGTTCTATTTAGTCAAGAAGGAAAACTATACCGAAAGAGTGGCCGGGTTTCCGTCTGTCTTGGTCCGGTGCTTCTTAAACGGAAGTAGTCTATAGAATTTAGTTCAAAAAGCCAAAGGAAGGAGAGCGAAGTTCAGTTATTGCAAGACCACCTAGGCGATCCCTTGAGTCTTTTACATCTCATAAACACCGAGACATTGAAAAGGTGGGAAAGCAAATAATTATACATAGTGAGAAGGGAGCATTAATTAAGTAAGATAGGAAAACGAACCCGAACCACCCTCGATCGTAGTGAGTTCAATCTTCTGCCTCACCTCATTCTAAACCATTACCCCTTCCTTCGTCATTGAGCTATTATAAGCATTAGCATAAAGAATAAGCATACCTGTAAACTTCCTTTTCCACTAACTAAGATTGACGAGTCGATAGTTTGAGCTAATAGAAAAAGAGATAAATATGACTTATAGGTAGATTACACTAACATTGTAAAAAACGTAATTGGATAAGTAATAACCGGGAAGAAGCAGAACAAAGAAATTACAAAACCGCACTCTACCAAGAAGAGAACCAAGACAAAATCGCCGTTTCTAGTTTACACTGCTACCGATGCTACGCACCTCTATCTAAAGTAGGAATGATTTGTATGAATTATCGAAGCGGCATTATCTCTTACTCATACAACCGCTACACCCTCTCCTTTTGACTCTAACTAACTGGTTTGTAGCTAAGATCAGTGCTTCGTCCCTGCCATCTTCGTTTTAAAAAAGTCTCGTAATTAGTGTATGCTGCATTCTATTGATTGACGGATCCCATCGCTCTTGGTTTTGATCATTAAACAAGGAAGAGTTCCGCTGCGCTTCACTCCCTACCTAAAAAAGCCCGCTTTCGTCTCGTTGTGGAAATGCACCTGTCGCCTGCCTGACGTATGCTACAACAATCGTCACTGCTTTCTTAACTTTCTTAGTCTGGTATTACCATTACGGTTCATTGTCTTTATTGGCCAAATCCCCTTCTTCCGGTTCTTTCTTCAACCTGTAAACAACCTTCTTCCTATGGTACGTACAGCTATGAGCAAGACGCTCCTTACCGATCTCGTCACTCTATAATTAAGTATTCCCTGCATCGTCTTTGTTATCATCGGGTTGTGGCAATTGATAGAGTCATAGAGTATCAGGAAGAAAAGAAGGATAAGTGTGTAGAATAGTTTAAGTAAGTAGTTCACTTTATATACAAGGAAAGGAACTCCACGATATGGTAGAAAGAAGATCATTGGTTAACAAGAACAAAAGACCTTACACCTGTAGAAAAAGAGGTAAGACTAGCTCCATCAATTTACTAAACAATTGAACGAAAGACCTTATACTATAGAGAGACGGAAGACATAAAAGTAGCAAGAAGCCTAATTTTGATATCTCGCGAAGCTACCGCTTCACTCGACCGGTTGCGCTTCTATCCTTCAATTCATTCTACTCCGAACCACCCTCGCTCACTCACTGAACTGGTCGTGTCTATGTGTCTGATAACCACCTTTCCAAACGTCAATTGTTCGTCGTAAAAGAATGTCAGTCGATCAATTCCCTGCTTTCCAACCATAGAAATGCCCGTCCTCCCTGCGGTCGCCTTCCTTGTTGAGAGCATTTTGATTAATCAAGCGTCGAGTGCTAGTTAAGGGCTTAGTTCTCTAACTCAAATGTTTGTTTGGTTATTTGGTATTCAATTCATCAATTCAGTCATCATCTCTTCTATCTCTTAAATCAGCATCCTTATACTTTCTTTCTTACTCCCTACGGTCCCGCTCACCTAACTACAAAAGACTATCTCGCTTCGTCCACTCGACCGATCGAAGTGAGTAACTACATTCATTAAACAAACCGAACCCTTTACCCTAGCTAGAGAGGTTGAAGGAAGGCTTTCAGTCGACTTTCATGAACAAAAAAGTCGTATGTATGTAATCGTCACGAGCTATCGCTCCATTACGATTCCTCACTTCGCTCTCCTCACCTCCTCATCCGCTCCTTCGTCGCTCCTATCACACCTAACGCCTTGCGCCTACGGAAAAAGGCTTAAAGCAGCGAGTTGTTTACGATTCAAAGAGAAAAGTAAGACCTAAAAACACATCCATTCACTAAAGCGGGGGCACGTATTGCCCATGGTCTCGGGCACTCACTCTGCCGTAAGTCTTCTTTCTTTCGAAGGTTTTTTCGTCTCTCACCCGAGCGAGGATAGCATGGCGGCTATACAACCTTTTTTCGATCCAACGTAGATATCATTCAGTACGCGAATCTGAGAGTCAAAGATACTCGACGAAGCTAGGGCCCAATGTTCGTTCAAACCAATAGTGCACCGAGACGGGGACGGAAGGCTGGCTGCCGGAGACTGCCTAATCACTCTGTGACTGAAGATGCGATCACTGATGACGATGACTTTGGATGTCCATCTTCGCAGGTTCAATGAAAATAATTCATGCTATAATCCACAATCACTGAGTCAAGCCTCTACATCCATAGTTCGTAACCAATCTTCTTACTTCACTTTAAAGAGTCGTAGTCGAATCAGTTCGGCTTACCTTCTTCTTTGTTGCATGAGTTACATAACAACCAACAAACACATACATATAGAGAGTTTGAGGCGCTAGGATGACGTGGTGTGAGGTCCAGGAGATTTATTATGTCTTAGGTCAATCGGATAAGGAATGGAAAAGTGAAGTAGTTCATGGAATGAATAGAAAGTTTCCGTCCGTACTCAACAAAGTCGCGAAAAAAGTATGGAAGTTTAGACAAAACAATGTCGTAGATAGAGTAAGAAAGAGCCGTACAAAAATAAATGTATTTAGATTTTCGGGATAGTAGAAAAGATCGACAGGTAAATAAATGGTCAAGTCAATGGGTAATAAGCGGGGTGGAGGAATTGGTTTACTCATCAGGCTCATGACCTGAAGATTGCAGGTTCGAATCCTGTCCCCGCATAGGCGTGACCCCTATATTCGATCAGAGACTATCCGAAGTAAAGGAAGAATCAAGATCATTCTATTGTTCATTACTTGCATGCATTTCTTTTTTTTTTTTTTTCAGCGGAGAGGCTCCATTGCTTTTCGTTCGCGTAGGGCTTTTCTTTTTCTATTGACTACTCGACCCTCTTTCTTTTCTTCTTTCTTCTTCTATCGGCGCTAGCTCTTCGCTGTTAGATCCATTTTTTGGAGCACATTTTATTTGGGTTTCCGACTGAGGGTTGGGTGTAAGCCGTTTCCCTTCTTTCTTCTGCACGGTCCACTAACCGGAAGACTGGAATAAGTTTCAGTCCTAGCGAGGGGCAAGATAAACTACCTTTGTGTTTAGTCATAACCTAATCAACACACCCATCCTTTGTCGAAGAATAGGTATTTCTATCCAGGCAGAATGTTTGAGCCGTGTAATAGGCGACTCTTTCGCGCGGTTCGTGGGGCACGTCGACTGCTATCGCTCGGCTTCGTCTTGACCCCTATCCAATTTTTGGGCCAATTCCCCATTCGTACTACCAAAAAATGAGATTCTTGCCGAATCCGAGTTTGCTGCTCCAACCATGACAAAACTAATACCTATTCCGTTTAGTACTTCAGGTGCTTATATATTTTTTTGTGCGGATCAATTCCCAACACAGAGTCATCGACTCTATTGCTTCTTCAATAAACGCTGGTTCTTCGATCAAGTTTATAATGACTTTATAGTCAGATCCCTCCTTCGTTTCGGATATAATGTCTCATTCGAAGCTTTAGACAAGGGTGCTATTGAGATCTTGGGACCTTATGGTATCTCGTACACATTCCGACGATTGGCCGAGCGAATAAGTCAACTTCAAAGTGGATCTGTTGTGCGAAGAGTACGTTATGACCCGTGGGCTAAACCGTCGTAGCGGCTCCTCCGTTGTGGGTAAACGGGAAACCCGACTCCACGAACTTTTTTTCGTGAAGACCGGAGCTTTTTTCAGTGCTAGACAAAAAGCAACCGCCTCAGAACAGCGTCAGGATCCACGAGGCAGTCAAAAGAAAGAGATAAAAGGGGCGGCTAGTTGGCGGGAGTCGTAGCGATTGTATGCCACGAAGTCCCTATAAACAAGGGGACAAGACTCAACTTTGTAGAAAGAAGGCAGCCCTCTACCATCCATCCCATTGCATTACATCGTTCCAATCAGAAGACTGAACTTCACTTTGAAAACAAAAACACAATTGCTAGAGCACGGGAGAATCAAAAGTAATGATTTCAGCAAGAGGCGAGCGAAGTGAGGGCGAGCCTCTGGGATCTCCTGTAAACCCCCAAACAAAACCCCCGTGGTCAAGGGAGGATATTCGGGGAAGCAGTAAGTAGAGATTCTACTGCAGAGAGCCGGATGAGGAGAGAGCCTCACGTCCGGTTCGGAGGGCGGGGATATCCCGACCCTACTATCATTATGCCTTTGCAATGTTACTTGGTTCAACTACATTTGTGACCTTTTCTTGTATGTGGGAATCTATATCCTCTTGGGTAGATAATCGATCGTCTTTGATTTTGATAGTGAGTCTAAACTTTGTCTAAAGACGTCACACTCTCCCTACCCTATAGTCGACTCCTCTCGAAAAACCTATGGTCTACGGGTTTGACACACCCCATCGCGCTCAACAAAGTCAAGCGGTAGTGAGTCTTGAGGTTTGGCCCAGACAGACCTAAGCGAAACTCACTTCGTTCGTTCCTTCGTCACCCACCGAGGCGCAGTACTCACGGAGATCGCCTAGGGTTAGGTGTGGGGTCGATCGACCCCTAGCCACCCTTGCGGAGCATAGTCGCTACACATCGGTCGGTCGCCCTCGGTAACCTCAGGTCGCCGCCTCAGTTCTGTACAACTGAACTTTGTGAAGCGTGTAAGCGACAAAAAGAACTCAAAGGGGAACAAACATCCTACAGAAAGAACGCTTGGTAAGCAAGCTTTATTTTTTTACTTTTTCTTCTTCCTCCCTTCGGTCGAGGGTGGTTAGGGGAGGGGTCGTCTATGGCTTCCTTTGTTCAAGGGATTGCTTCTTTATCCTTTCGCCTCACTCCGATAACAGCCTTCTTTGTTCTTTATTTGCCTTCATCTCGTTACTAACTTCTCTCGCTTTCTTTTTCTAAGCAAAATCAATTATTTCGTCTATAGTGAAAGAGTACTTAGAGTGACGCCCATGGGTGATCGAAAGACTGAAAGTAGGCTATGTTAATCGTCATTTCTTTATTTCATTCTTTATCATTCTTTCTCCTATTTATTTGACAAACTTTATCTTTGCGGGTACGCTCCGCGCCTATTCAAAAACGTTCGACTTCGATAATCCAATTTATAACTTCATTTGTTGAGCTTTACCCGTGCATGCTTACTAACTCATTTTTCTACGATCGTGGGTGTGGTCACTTTTATCGTCTCACGGTTGAGGTATTAGGTAGGCCGATGAATAAATCCCCATCGCCTTTGGTCGATACTAAGTAATATGCTTCGGACGAATGATGCTCCGCACCTCCTTAATGGTCGCCTAACAGCATGGTCGCCTTTATGACGGAATCCCTCTTCATCTTTTTTTTTTAATGCGGGGTATGCTGGACCAAACGGATATAGGAATGACGGATCAATTCGAGTTGACTCGCACATCTGCACGCCTTCCCACGGCGACCTATGGTAGTAATTCGAAACCGAGGTGGTGCGCAGCATATTTAATTGGATATAACTTCATTTTATCATATGTACAGACTCTACTCTGGTCGGGCCCGTATGAAAGACGACCGACGATGCCTGGCGTGTGGAAGAGAAAGAAGCGAGTGGGTTATTGTGAAGACTCTGGTTACATGATCCCATATACAGGGTCATATGCTTCTACGCGAGACTATTTTCTCACTATTTACGTTGTCGAAGAAAGTCCTAGCGCCTTGCCCTGGTCAATAGAGTCAAGTTTAAAGATTTAGTCGAAGAACTTTGGAAAGTTCACTTTTATTTTGTCTATATAAATAAACTTCCTGCCCCCCCTTTTGCATAAACAAAAAAAACCCGTTAGGCTAAGCATCGACATCCCCACTTATTTCCCCCTTTTCTGAACCCCTGAAATCCAAATCTTTTTTATCCTATAAGCGACGGCCTGGTTGAACGGAAGATTGCTTTTTGACGATGATTAGACTGGAGTCTTTCTTTGGCCTTAACTTCGCTTCAAAGAATATATATGATAACACTAAGTCACCGAACCCTCAACTTCATTGGGCTGCTGGATATTGACTTCGATCGCATGCTGTCCCCTTCAACAAGGGGTCCTTGTAGTTGGTCTCATATATATATATGGAATTTAGATTTGACGCACGCGTGGGGGAGCAACTCTAGTCATGGAATAGGAGGGCGGCTTGGAACAAGGGATTAATGTAGCCGCAGAGGAACGGAACTGTGTTCGGAATTCGTAAAACAAACGGGGACATGAGGCGATGGGTCGATCGTCGGAAAGTGGCATGGTCACATCTAACTCGAAGAAGGTGATGACAAATTCTGTAGAAATAAGTAAGCACTACATAGAGGCGACCGTTAGGGAGGCAAAAGGTATGACCAAAAAGAAGTAGAAAAAACGGAACGAAAATAACGATGAAAAAAGTGGTACTAACCTTGATCGACTGAACTTCAGTGCAGGCTTTCGGTTACGAGACCAATCGACCTTGCAGACTCAGTACCCTTTGCACTGGTTACACGATGAATGGGAAGAGGGTGACAAGCAGCATCCATCCTTACACGGCTTGAGGAGAGGGAGGCTTAGCGCTTTCTTTTTTAAACTGGAACCCCACTTTCTTTTTTGACTATGACTTTCACACCTTACTACCCTCGGGCACATCACTCCACTCCTTCCCTGCGGTCACCTTCGGTCGCCTCGTTTTTAGTCAACTTGTTATCGCACACGAGATATAAGATAAAGGTATCCCAACTATTAGAATAGACGACTTTCCACTTTTTCACTTAGTCTCTGTCTTCGGACTGAACGTCATACAAAAACTATGGAGTTGTTATTAGTACTTTGTAACTTAATTGACACTTTGTCTTTTGACCGTCAATTTCTCGCCTCTGTAAGCCCCAAACAATCGACCTAGCGCCTGGTATTATTTATTTCCGACTTTTGGTATCCGTTGTTGGTCTGTATCGAATCCAATCGTGCTGCTATCTCTGTCCACCAGGCGACCGAAGGTGACCGAAGGGCGAGCTATAGAGTGCGAACGCGCATCGTAGGCTCGTTTAAAACTAGAGTCGTTTCACTCCTCACCTCGCTCCTCGATTACTGTCTTGAAGGAGCATTTCTCGAAGGGACGTAGGGAGGGCGAAGGCAAAGACCTGACGCCATCCTATCCTGGGAAGCTCCACGAAAGGGCAAAGACTTTGTTCAATAAATAACTCAGTATCAGTAACTTAACTCAGGCTTTTTTCGTTGACCTAGGCGCCTTACTGGAAAGTGAGCTTTTTATTTGATGGAAGTCCAGTGATTGTTCGGCAAAAGTCCTAACGAAGTTGAGCGAGAGCGGATACGAGAGGTAAACTGAAGTTGAGCGCGATATCGATGAGTCTTTTTTTTGTGTATAGAAAGGCGATCGAAGTGAGTTTTCAGTCCTAGCAAGACCTTCTTCCCCGGGAAAGTCTTTGTCTAAACACTTTGTCTTTCTTTGTCGTTTGGTAAAAACTAAAGCTTACCTTCGCCAGACTGAAGTTATACGACGATTTTTTTCTCGGCCTCTGCGACAAAGTTAGGCGCCAGTCTTTTGTGCAATTATTAAATTGAAAAGAAGAGCTTTTAATGTAGATTGATAGCATCATTCAAGTAAATACAAATTGAGATCGTAGAAACATGAGCTTGTGAGATAGCTACACCTAATTCCAGACCTGTTAATGCAAGAACTAACAATAAAGGACCAGGATCTCCTATGAAATAAACTAACTCATTCATACAAAGCATGGTCCAAGCAAACCCACTTAAAATCTTGACTGAACTATGACCGGCCATCATATTAGCAAATAAACGTATTCCTGAGCTTAATGCGCGAAAACAATGAGAGATTAGCTCAAGTAGTACTAAAAAAGGTGCTAACGGAAGTGGGACTCCCGCGGGTAATGAGATGCTTAAAAAATGTAGCCCGTTTTTTTGAAATCCAACTATGGTGATGCCAATAAACAGAGAAAATGAAAGACCCAAAGTAATGAGAAAATGACTTGTCACTGTAAAGCTATAGGGGATCATACCCTGTAGATTTAAAAATAATAAGAAAGTGAAAGTGATCAAGATGACAGGGAAAAACTTTTGTTTGACATTTCCCGAAAGACCACCTATCTGTTCGTTGACTAGGTTTAGCACGAAATCATATAGAAGCTCCACCAAGGATTGCCAAGCATTTGGTACTAAGTTTCCACCTCCGTTTTTAGTAACAAAAGCAAATAGAAGTCGGACCAAACAGAGAGTAAGCAGCATAAACAAAGCAGGATTTGTAAATGAGAAATATAAGTTACCTATATGAATAGGAATCAATGGGAGAATTGTAAATTGCTCAAGCGGGCTGTTAGGCAACATTTATTATTGCTTCTTTACGACTATTCCGCTCTCTCAACAATAAAAAAGAAGAGAGAGACTTCACGGAAAGAAGAACCGGTTGGTCCGACCAAGAAAAGCATGGGAGACAGACGAAGAACGAAGGCAAAGGCGCGAGGTGACCGAAGGGCGAGCTATAGAGTGCGAACGAAGTGAGGGGGAGCCTAAACCTCTTTCCGACAGGCGACCGTGCAGAAGAAAAGCGACGCGATCTGTTAGTGCGTGCAGTTTGCGAGTGAAGCGATAGCGGAGCGAGAAGGTATGCGCAACCGTAGCTATTTTATAGAGCGAAGCGAGCCTATTATCTTTTCGTAGTGAGTACTTTGTTTAGTCAAAGGCGACCCGGGGGAGGAGCAGCACTTCAATTTAAAATAGACTATCGCTCAACAAAGTGAAGAGTGAAAGAAACCTGGGGAAGAAGGCGTAAGGTGTACGGATAGAAAGAAGATCGATGGCTAAATGGGAACTTTCTTTGAACAAAGTTTAGTGCGATTATCGACAAGACAAAGTTTCATCTTGTTGGTGATTTGACTACATTACCGTACAAACGAGGCGACCAAAGGTGACCGGTCGAGTGTAGCGTGAGCGAAGCGAGAGGCGCTTTTTAGGAGTGACCGCCCTAGCCACACCGTAGATCGTTAGTGAGGAGACCGTTAGGCGCGCGCAAGGTCGACCGTTAGGGAGATGAGTTTAGAGCGAAGGGATATACGAATAGGGAAGAAGGGAGAGTTAAACCATGGAAAGATTCGATTCCCTACCTGTGATGGACTCAACCAAAAGTCTTTGTGTGTGTATGGAGGTTCGAGACAAAGAACCCAACTTCGTTACCTAACTTCGTTATCAGACATCCAAGCACTGTGGCCACTCCCCTCATCCCCTGCCCTAGCGTCGATCACTGATCGAGAACGATTGAATCACTGGCATTCTATGCTCCTGAAAGACAGTAATCGAGGGATTCAAAAGACAGTAGAGCTTCTCTCGCTACGCTCGCGTTCGCACTCTATAGCTCGCCCTAACGCCTTGCGCCTAACTAAAGCCTTTGGTCGCTACGCATCGGTCGGTCGCCTTTCGTAAACTGAAGTACGAAGTTCAGACGACCCAAAGCACGGTCTCCGGCCTACCCGTACGAGTTTAGACAATGTGTGTTTAGTGTAAATAGGACAAGGACAGAAAGAAGGATGAAAAAGACAACGTCGTCCACAGCATCAAGTCGATCAAAAAAAGAAGAGTGAGAAATCCCCAACAACAAAGACAAAGGGCGTCAGGATGTAGTGTGACGGTTTATGGAGTACTCTTTTCTTCCTCTTGATATTTTTGTAAGGTGCGACGAAGGCGATCGTAGTGAGGTGCGACGACTCCCTTCGGTCGCCTCTTCTCTTTTTTTTTTTCTTTGTTTCAATCAGACTTGTCACAAAAGAGTGGAACGTGGCCCTAATCCCCAACTTTGTTGTAAGTGATCTATCTAGGTAAGTCAAAGTTAAATAAAGCCATTGAACCGTCAATTCAGCGCCTTTGACTAAACTACCCCTTCCCCATAACCAAAAATGCTCCGCACCTTTTGTCGAATTTTGTGATCGAATTACAAAAGAGATAGACGCCTTGGGAGGGGCGAACTGGAATGGGATAAGTGATTCTTTGATAGGATTCCAATGGTAACTGAGAATCCACTAATGAAACAATAGGTATTTGTTTTCGATCTGCTTCCAATATAACAGAATCATGTCTATATGCATCCACCAAGACTAAACACTCATAAAAGTTGAAAACAAAGTTTGGACTATTGCTAATAAAAAAGCGAGCTCGAGAACATCTCTTTTTCATTGAATCCAATATCTCAGAATAGAATGAGTTTGTATTGAGAAAGATAATACGTCCTTCTTGACAAATAATAGAACCAATAAAAGCACAAGCGTTGCGTAAACAAATCAGTGTTTTGTCGGAATCGAGAATAATCAGTCCATTGCGACAACAAAGTTGAGTCCTTTGTCCACGAATCCTAAGGCCTAAATGCGAGTTACCACTTAGAAAAGACTGAATAACAAGATGCTGCATAGAATGAATTAAAAAAGAAAGATAAATAACTAGAAAGTTGTAGCAAGCTCTTACCTCAAAGCCCTTTGCCAAAGTTACTCACTTCTCACTTCTTTTATCCGCTGTCCTTTTTCCGCTGTCGCTCCGACGTTAAAACACTTCCGCTCCTTAATCCGCTCCTACGCTCCTTCGTCGCTTCGCACCTCCGCTTTCGCTCCAATGTTAAAATAGGACATTGATGTGCGAACAACTTATACCAAAGTGAGTCGAAGCCTACGTTCCAGCTTTAACTAAACTATCTCTTTCATTGTCAGCAAAGCTTTGTGTTAGAGGTTATGCAATAATGACCGAAAACGACCCCAGGGGCCAGGTCGTCTGTCGAATAAAAGAAGTAAACCGCTTCTTTCTTCCTAATAAACGACGAAGAAAGGCGCAAGAACCAAAGGGTGACGAATGGTTGTCAAGATTTTCTCTTTCTTCCATTGCTTGAAGTAGAATTTCCCCTCCTTATTCACAAGTGGCATCCATGGTTGGGAATATCTTGCTGACTTCAATTTGAATACGTAGTCACCTCTTTTACTACTCTTGCAATCTACCTTTTTTCGGTACCATATATACTGCCTCCTCGACTCCCTGCCGGTCTACTCTCTTTTGTTTCCTTTTTCAACTCCATATCTATGGTATAAAAGTCTCATCAATTTGTTCTAACCTAGTCAACAAGAAGAGCGCTATGACGATAACACGCTTTCTGGATGTTCCGCGAGAGCAGAGCGACAAAAAGGATAAGCCATGCCAAATATTAGTCTTTGCTGAGAAAGTTTAGCTGGATGAGGTGCGTAGCATCCTTAACCAAGTACAGGGCCCCTAACCTCCCTAACGGTCGCCTTTCGTCCGATGTGAGTAAAGTCAAGGACGTCTTTTTCTTTGATTCTTTCTAGGATATTCAATCAAAATATACTTTATTCTTTCTACTCTCTCCAACGCTTCCCCTATCTACACTTTGAGGTTAACAACTACAACTACCCGACAATAAGCAAGCTTACCTCACTTCGCCCGACCTTTATCACCTACTAACATCCTATGACCCGATGGTGTTTAAAGTGACTGAGTCATACGACGACAAAAATCACCCAACGTATGTGGTGGCTCTTTCCTTTCCTAGTTCCCTTCTTACGGTGAGTTTGTAATCTAATAACCCCCCTCTCCCTTCTCTATCGACTGAAGAATCCCAATAACCCGCCCTCTTTACTCACTACTTTACTCTCGATGAACATCCATTTACATATGACTTTACTGCAGCCCGATCTACCACCTACAAAATACGTATTATAATCTAATGCCGGTATAGCATCAACGTCGGAAGTAGTTTCCTCAGACAAAGAAAAGCAGCCCTACCGTAAAGAGAAGCCCGTAGTGTCAGAAGATGAATGCCAGATAGAAGGGCTACCCGTAATTAACACTTGTAGGAGCTATACCACTTAATTGAGTTTTTGAATCTAATTACTTACTTCGTTCGTCCAGGGTTTAAAGGAAGGGGTCGACCGGCTCACTTTGTACTCCTTTCATTTACGTAGCTCGGATCACCTTGCTTCGCACCTTTGAGCGAAGTTCAGTCACTCGTTGATCTGATCTTCTATGCCAGATGCCAGGGAAGGAGGAGTCGATAGAGAGATTTAATCTTTGGAATCTCATCTCGTTAGGCTGCATCTTACTATAGTTCCGCGCAATTAATGCGAATCCATATGCGAGGGTCGCTGTAACATTTATGAACTTACCACACGTCTCTCCTTTGAGAAAATCTCGGTATCGATCTGACATTCATGCTGGTGATGCGTCACCGATTGCGCCGAATAAGCCGCCCCTGCCTCTGCTACTGTCTATTCCGATGCCAGCCCGCTCCTCTTGCATCTGTCTATGGCTCTGAATAAGCACTTGGATTCTTTCTTCCTGTAAGAAGAGGCTGGCTTTCGATCCGGCACCGTGGGATTTATTTTCGAGTAAGCAACAAATGGACAGAGCGGGCAGATTCCTTTTCTCCGCCTTCACTTTCTTTGTCAGCTGGAGCATCTTTTTCTTTCGATCTGGGAGGGGGCACCAGTCTTTTTTCTCGGCCTCTCTATTTCACATAGTGGGAATTTTTCATTCAATGCCAGATAGAGGAATTGATTCTCAAGCGAATAAGCTGGCAGATCAGATCATCCATTTCTTTCGGCAATACCATTTTGGTTCGGTCTTATCAAACGTCGAACCCGGTCGGACCTTATTCGAATCGGTCCTCCCTCCACTCAATCAACAAAAGAAAGAGACGGATTTACCTTTTAGACCGAGAACACTTTCTTTCTTTAGTACGTGCAGAACGAAGGCGCTAGGAATCTTGTAGTCAATGCTTGAGGCGAACGAAGTTGAGCGTTATCGCAAGGAGGGCATGGAACTTAGTTTAGCCACAAAGTTAAGTCGAACCATATTAAGCTAGCTCTCGACAAAGTTTAGTCAGAATGAATTCCCACTTTGTTGCCTTATTATTTTTCCTGCGGCGGGAACCAAAGGTCGAATCTTCTTTGTCTGGACCTACAACAAACAGGAGTTTTCACCCAACGAGTGGCCGGAAACACCACTCACTACTTAGAGCTGGAAAAAACAACCCTTGATCTGAATTGGTGAATGGCAAGAACCAGAAAGAAAGCGTTATTAGTGGACGGAACTTATGTCCCCTCTGTTTTCTTTTGGAAGTGGATCGTAAGGGAGGTGCGACCAATAAAAGACTTTTGACTCAATGGGCATTCTGGAATTCGGGAACAGAACGATGGGTATCGAAACCAAGGCGATAGTAGGTGGTGAGATAAACTCCCTTGACTCTGACCCTGCCAAAGTGCGCCGTGCTATTTATTGATCGATCGGTTTCAAGACTCCATGACGAAAGAAAAAGGTGTTTATACTGATTTTGGTTACGGTAGAATAAAGAAAAGTGCTCATTAGTTAATCCAGGCTCTTGAAAATCTCCTCAGTATATCTAATGATATCGTTTATTAGGTATTTCTTCTCCGAAAGTATTCTCCGACATTCAAGGTTTGACTACTTTGATCAAGAATAGAGTACTTATAGTTGTGATATAATATGTAACTTCGTTATTTCTTTCTATTACCTAGTTATGAGTCTTACTGAGCAATTTTATCCGTTTTCAACCGTGCGTTCGATGTCGACATTTAGACGATCTTAAATTGAGTTAGATTGTCGGTTCTTCAAACATTTATAGATCTTGTTCCGGTCTCTGTCCAAAGTACGAAGTTATTGATCAAATCTATGATTTTTAGAATACGAGTAATTGCTCTTAAAAAGCCAAGTACGATTAATCTTAACTTTGATCTTCTTTGTACTTGACACCCTGCTCCTTCGTCACCCTTGGGTCTAGGGCGGGGTCGATCGGCTCACCACTACGCACCGGCAACCTTCGATCCATATTTCACCTCACAATGATTTGATCTTATGCAGGATCGCCTATGGTCTTGCCTCTTCGTTCCGCTCACGCTACCTTACGGTCGCCTTTGGTAGACTTGCCTACTTTCGTATAACATCAGTCCTTCCTTTAGTCTTCAACTTGTTCTTAACTTATTTTAAATATAATTGTCTGTATCGAGAGCGAAAGAGTCTATGTGATGTCGTTACGGTCTCATATTCTTGGTTTTCTATTAAAATGTCGTGGTTGCATAATAGGCGAGCCTTTGAATCAGTCCTCCCAGCTTGGTTTAAGATTCCTTGCAGTGGAAGTGAAGTTCCATCTCACCATTCAGATTAAGCCTTGTACTTATTTATTCTACTCAGTTAGCGGGAACGAAAACTCTTCCTTCCAGTCTAGGTGTTCAGTTCATCCAGGTGGAAGCTCCCCGTCTAAACGAAGCATATAGGAAGGAGGGTTAAGTCAAGGGTTTCGTCAAGTACGATCTAAAAGCACTTAAAATGCCTATCCCATGTAGCTCACTCACTTCACTCTGGTCGGGCCTCTTTCAACAAAGGAGTTGATCGGTATATTGTTTACGACGTGCCGGCATGGTCACTCGTTTTTGTCCTTACAAACAACTCAATGCCTCGCTCCCATCTATCTCTAAAGCACCGAAAGCTAATACCACCTTGACTTCTCCTACCTAGACCGTCACGACACCGGTACGGAAGACATCCTTTGTTATGCCTCTATCTTTCCTATCCATAATGATAGAACTCCTTCTTCAACTTCTCTCTTTATGAATGAACATAGTCAAACTCAAACTTCCGTAAGCTATTCCTACTTTACAGAATTTTAAATAAAGCAACATCCACCGCGCGGAATCGCTCATTCTACACACCCTGTCTTTGTCTTAAATCCCGTCTCGCCCCCACGACTCTTCCTTAAGCTTACCGACCTCACTTCGGATCGGCTCACCTTTAGGATCGCCCTCACTTCGCTCGCCTCACCGAAACCCTTTCATCATCCTCTTTTCTTCCTGCCTTTACTTTAACTGATTCCCGTAGCGGTCGCGAGTGGAACAGATCGGTGCTAGCAGCAGACAACTGGAGCTTCCAATGCTGCTCCGTCCATAACTGAAGGAACTACTTAAATCGTAATTTGGAATTACTTGCTTATTTTCTTCAAAGTTGCTCAGTAAGACCTTAAGATTAAGACACTCGAAAAGGAATAAAGAACAGAACTAATAATGGGAACAAGTGAATACCAAAACATATCTGCTTTTGCGCTAAAGGCAAGGAAAACAAAACAAAGAGATTATTTTACCAGACAAAACGTCGCGGAGTGTCACGTATTGCTGGACGAATTTGACAACGTGCACATTAAGCAACTGATTTCCACTACGGGACCGTAGGGACTACCACTTGTCACTTCAGATATCCAATGTTCGGTTTTGGGGTGGCTTTCAGTTCGTATTTTGAACCTCCGTTAGTCGTATCTTGTCGAAGTTTCATTTACAGAACAAGACGAGCGAAGTTAAGCGGAAACTATTGAAGTGACCACACTGGAACGCAGCGAAGGAAGGGGAGCGGATACGAGACAAAGAACGAGAGCTTTCTCTTACGTACCACACATAGGCTTTCTCATCAATCATACTTCTTTGTTCCAGTTTACATACCGACATTCTTCTTCGCTGGGCGGGAGGAGAAGGATGAGTGAAGTCGATACCGAACGAGAGGTTTATAAGCCGCTGACTCGCGGAACGGTCGCCTGCCCTTGCTTTCTTCTGAACCCCTTCCCGCGTTGGTAACCTCGACTTTTCGGGAGGTTCGTAGCATACCGTTTTCTACTTACTTTATACACGGTCTATGGGCTATTGTACCTTCTTATCGAAGTGCATGTCTTTTCGGGGAAATGGCGGCTATAACCATCCATGTTCACCAAAACAAACTTTATAGAAATAAGATAGAAGTCAAAGGTGTGGTGCGGAGCATAGAAGCGACGAAGGCTATTGACTCGTCATTCAAATTCAAAGGTTTGACTACTTTGATGACTCGATACGTTCTCAGACATGAACCAGGGATTCTACAAAACAACTTATTCTCCGATAAACCCCCCTCCTATTCTACGAAACAGAACGGTCAACAATGACTCTTTCAAACTACGACGACTCACTCCCAGTAATACCATCATATCGTTTTCTTTTCTTTATCAATCAATCGTACTCGTATTCTTTTGGTTATTGTTTTTTTCTATTAAGGACCACTTTTAGCAGTTTAAGGAATGAAGTAGAAAATGTAGAGAGGTTGGAGAGTACAAACAAAGTGTTGCATTTTCATCGACAGAGTAGGGCTTGAGTTAGGTAGTATGAAACTCAAATCAGTCGAAAGAAAAAGGTGCAACGAAAGAGCGGGATTGGATCATCGAAGTGCCGGAAAGGGAATAGACCGAGAGAGTCGAAGAGCGTTCATAAGAGGCAAATGCGGGAGTAAGAAAGACGTTTGGCCAGAACTCCACCACTTACGAAAGAAAGTTCTTTGAAGAATAAAGCGAGCGAAGTAGAGGCGGTCAAAGTGAATCTAGTGCAAGCCAAACAGCAGGGAAGACCTTTTGTTAGGCTACGGGTGAGGCGCGTAGCATACTTTGAAGATCGCTTGATTAAAGGAAGGAGTGAACTTGTCAACGGCTTAGTAATCTTTGTCCGTTGTGTCTGGTTTTATAGATCCTATTGCTGTCAGTCAAGGCAAGTTGTACCGAGAGAGGAAGGTTGTGTAACCCCTTTGAGAGGAACGGGAATTCATTCTCAAGAAAGAGAAAAAGTACAAAACAAGACATGTTATAGTGACGGTGACGGATCAAAGTAGAAGGAGTCGAGTGGTCGTACTTACTATCCCGTCAGCCACCTTTGGTCTTGGTGTTGGCGTTAACCTAACCTCATTACGCTCGCCCTCACTATGATCGTATCACTTCTCACGCATTCTTCTTTCTATATGTAATTCTTGTGTGTGTTCAACTCAAATCAGCAGTGCAATCGGACTCTATAAAATGGTTGTTTACAAGACCATTTCTACTTTCTTGTTCTTTATTCAATAAACTTCTTCTTTCGTCTGTTCAAGAAATTGATACAACTTGCCTCGACCTATAAGCTCACCACGCTTTCCTTTCATTTATAGTTCTACCACGCTAGCACTTGTAGCTTTATCCATTCTTCCCTTATATGTACTGTGATCTACCTTTTGAATCACCTCACTTACATCCCTTAGCGCTTTGGAGCATTGTTTCAAAAACTAAAGTGTACGTAAAACCGTTCTTTTTAGACAAAACCGGATTGCCCTTCGTTAAGAGATTTTAAAACCCTACGATTTTCTCGGGATTAAACAGAAGAAACCTCATTTCCGTACTATCACTAACGAAACGAATTTATTTATGTTTACCGGGACGGAGTTCTGATTGAAAAACGAAACTCTTTTCTAGGTACGGAATAAACTGAATTTGAAACCCTAAGGCGACTAACGAAAAGAAAAACTTTAAGTTTGTCTCGCTCATAACTGTGATTTGACTTCGGTGAGAATGTTTATCAAACAAAAAGTGCTCTCTTTATAGGTGTTTTCGGGCATAAAGAGAACTAGGGAAGTGACTCCAGAAAGCCAAAAGTTTCATTTTATCGGTATGAGTGAAGATTGCCTCAAGTGTCATTTTTGAGGTGTTTTCGGGACTCACTTCGATCCTGAAAGACAGTAATCGAGGGGCGAGGAACGAGCCTCGCACTCTGTCGATTTTTTAGTTTGGTTGATGCGCTCGTCTTCCTATTTATAGTAGTTGGTTGCCGCTCGTAACCCTAACTTCGAAACTGAGACTGGTGGAGATGCTAAAACACTTGCTTCGCTTCCTTCTGGCCCGGAAAGAGGTTTAGTTACGCTCGCTTCTTTCTATGATTATTCTCTTACTGAGCAATTGACTGAACCACCTATAGCCTCCCGCTAACTCCACGGATCTTATTTGTTCTGCTCTTTGCCTCGCTTCCATTGTTCTTATGGCCTTCTTCTTCTTGTTTTTGTTGTTATTGTTTTTCTTCTTTTTGTTGTTTGTTGGTTTATTTTTGTATAGAGTTGGTTTATCTGTTTGTTCATTAAGAGTGTTGATTACTGTTTGTTGTTGTTTATTATGCATCTCATTCTTTAGTTTTTCCATTTGTTGTTTCATACTCTCAATGGTTTTTGTATATTTGATTGAAGTACTTTCTTTCTCTTCTTTTTCTTTGTTTTGAAGTATTTCTTGGAGCCTCTTTAATTCTAATTTGAGAATATTGCATTCTTGGCCTTTGTAGTCTATTATATTCTTCGGTTTTGTGTTTACCCATACATTTTGATTATCATAAACCGGTTCTCTTTTGGTTCCTAGTTTGATTCCAAGGTTGAATTGGTAATGTTTTTTTCCTATATTGAGTGTATGCCAATCAATTCTGAAGTTAGATTCTACAGTGATCTTCTCAGTTCTAGCCAGATCTTTATATTGTGACTTAAACCATTCAACATTGACCTTTTCTTTAGCTGGACCCTTGTGTTTAATGATATCACCATCATCTTCAGTTTCTAAGTGATAACTTTTGGGTGCTAAGAAGATCCCTTTCCTTATTTTATATTCCATCTTTAACTTACCTAATTCAATAGGAGAGACATCATCTTCTGTTAGAGGACTTCCTAGAATAGCTGAGTCAGTATCAGTATAGTAACAGTCTGGTCTTGAAATGTATTTGTACATATGAATCCGAGAACAAGCAGTAATAGCAGCTGACAATTGCACAGCGGATATCTTTGGAGGAGTCCAGTCTGAATCGTTAACTTGTCCAGTATTGCTAACGTAACTAACAATATAGTAATGATTGCTTAGCTTATCACCAAAGATCAAATTATCTCTCTGTGTCAAATAGTCATATCTTTCCCTATTGCATACCTCTGTTATAGTACTTTTAGGATTAATACCAAATCTCCCGTATAGAGAGTTCATTAGAATCTTGTAACCATATGCCATAGCTTCATTACCGGATTTCTCCGCATCTTGTCTTTGACTGTAGAGAGATGACACAAAGCGATCGAAAGGACTAGGCTTCTTATTTATCAAACAAATAGCCTCTAAGTGGTATAATCTGATAACCTAATTCTCTTGCATAAATCAATTCTTCGCTATAATAAACACCTACGAATTTACCTGTTGGGAAAAGTAATGTATTATTTTGATCTTTATATGGTAAGAAAGGTCTATTAATTGTACTAGGACACACTACAGAAGCTTCAATAAAACCATACAAGTTAGACAATTCCTGGCCTTCCAAATTTCCATGCCACACAGGTACACTACCCGGCATAGGATAAGTTTTCATTATATAGGGATATAAAGAGTTCACATCATAGTAGTATAAATTCTCACCATAAGGAATATATGTATCAGCATGACCACCATAGTAACCACGACGAATAAATGTATCTTCATTACTACTTGTTATATGGATAGGAAAACTATTTACATCATAATATCCCGTACGAAATATTTTCATAGCTAGCGCTGACAAAGTCATACAATTCTCGATATCCACTTTGTACTCGGTAAAATAAATATCCTGAGCCTTAAGCATAACACCGCCTAACAGACGAATATCCTGTTTCATATAATTCAACAATTCAGAACGGAGATTCAGAAGATTAGACACTCGCACTTCGTCATGTTGCACAGAGCCTTTAGAACCTAATTGAGGACATAAAGTCTTCGCTAATGTTTTAAGACTACTAGGGAGCAGAGTATATGAATCTCTAAGACGGAACAAACGTTTATTGCCACGAGACACAACTAACTCATAAAGTTTATTGTTCCTCATAAGAGGTTTGATAGAATACTTATCACCATGAGAAGCATAATATTTCATTAGTATAATACCATCGAATCGTGAGAAGTTATGGAAGTAAACTGTTCGAATCTTTGTTTCAGAGGCAACCACAGCTAAACGTTCTAGAAAGTAGAACAACATTCTATTACTACGATCTGAAAATGAAGGTAATACAGATATGCTATCTTCACTGAAATATGTTTCAATTGAATAATCAGGTGTTAAGCAAATATCTTCACCAGGATTCACCACTAAGAAACCAGCAGCATAAGGAACTTGCACATCATTGATTAGAACTGTTTCTGTATCCGCAACAATGAAAGGACGACTTGACTTACTCGTAGGTTTGAGTGCGGTTAAATGATCGGTATAACGACGCTTCCTAACCTGGGATTGAACTTCCTTGGGGTTCAACAACACCAACACCCATACGGGATATCATTAAGTCCCAAATTTGGCTTTCTATTTCTGAATCAGAGAGAATAGGGAGAGCTGTATTTGTCATACCTCTAAGATACAGTCGAATAAAGACACCCTTTATCACAGCTTTATCGTAATCTTCTGCTTTTTGACTAATTAATTGCAATATATTATCAAATAAATCACCAGCAGCATTACCATTAGAATCTTTTAAAGATATAGCTTGACCTATAGTATATGAAACATCTCCTTCTGGTATTTGCATCACATAACCGATTGTAAACTTACCATCATCAAACACACGGGGGTACGCGTACTTCACGAAAAGTCGCATTACTGACAATGCTATCAATTCTATGTCACCACAGAGAAGGTACGGCTCCTTAAAAGAAACAGATCCGATTCTCAATCCCAAATAAGGATCCACATATTTTTCATAAAGGATGACTTCCATCAAACGGAAAAGATTTCTTCTAAACAGAAATTTGGAAATAACTAAATCTGTCATGCCTATATTCTTCATTTTTCTTATAAGTTCAAGCTGTAATTATAATCGAGCTTATCCCAGCTCTTGAGATGGTTATAAAACTCATTCCACTTCTCAGCACCACACACGGTATTTACATATGAAGAGTAACGACTCAATGCTTCATCCACCTTTTGATCCCATTTTATCTTATCTTTAGAATTCAACTCAGGCTCCAAAGATTCGAAAAGAGTTCGGAGAGTGTCAACAGGAATAGGATCTGGAATATTATCATGAACCGAATACAAAGGGTATGGTTTATTTTTACACTTATCTTTTGACAGGAGCATTCTCCTGAAGAAATTCATTTATTATTAGAAGAGGATGACCCATCTCCATAAAGACTGTTTTATAGATTTGGGGAAGAAATGAAGCGTAAACAGATGTTGTTATGAAATTATCGTGTACCGTGTAGACTGGAGCATTCATTTGTAAAGCCAATTTACCAACTACTTTCATAGCTATAAAAGCATCTCTTTGATGAATAAAGTTCACGCAGGTAGACACTTGAGTCTTACGCTTATCCCTATCAGACGTAGGAACTCGGAGAGTCACACGATGTCTCTTTTTGCAAACCCTATCATACACCCAAATGTCTTCCTTAATACTTCGCATATAATCCTGAACTGTTGTAAAGTACGGCACACTATAAAACACAGGTTTATCCAAGTAGGAACAAAACCAACCAATTAGATTAATAAACTTCATCAAATTCACTATGTCAGGATATTTCTCTTGGAAAAATGTATAGCAAAGTTGAGCCAGGTGAAAGTGATCCTTAAAACTAAGCAATGTACCATAATGTTGAATGATTGTACCAGAAATGTACCATAATGTGATAACTTTGTACCAACAAGTTTCAACAATGTACCAAGAATGTACCATAATGTTATCACTTTTTTGCAGAAAAAATCCCAGTGTTTTATCATTTTGAAACTAACCTGCCTTTCTTCTTCATGGTGACGGTCATATTCACGTGGGTGTGGCTGGGGTCTTCTGTTCTGCACGGTTGTATGGCTTGAAGGTCGATTCACTCGTTACCGTTACTCCACTTCGTGCCTCACTGTCCTTCTTTTTAGGTGGAATCTAATCTCTGTATCAATTGACATTGCCTTTCTTAACTTCTAACTTGTCTCTATGACCAATCTCTATGACTTTACTCTATGTGCTTTGTACTTCGATCTTATTTCTATGTTTTCATAACGAAGACAGACGTTTAGTCAACAAGACGACGGTTTAGTCTTTTCAACGACGGTTAGAGCTTGCTACTTCAGATACGAAGGAAGCAACTTAAGTTGAAAGAAGTACCGGTGTAGCGACGAATGGGATTGGGCGCCTATGTCGGGGATTACCAAAGACGAGTTTTTGTGCCTCAGCTGCGCTCTCCTTATAAAGTAAACTTCGTTCCGTCTTAGTTTATAACTACTTTGTTTAGACTATGTAACTCTTTAGTTGTGTCTAGGTCCCTTCTTCTTTTGCCAACCAATGTTGATTGCCAAAGTTTAGTGCTCGCCGTTCCTTCTTCTTTTACGAATCTAATGATGCTCTCGCTTTTACCTTTAAATTAGAAGCGATGAACTATTGCTTGCTGTAAACGAAGAACCTATCACTGGACAAAGTTCGTAACAAACTCTCTCTCTTCTTTTTCAAGTCTACCGTTGTTAAGGGAAGAGTTAGGTGAGCCAGTACCGTACCATGGAGTGTTCGTTGTCTTGTTCGCCTTGTAGATCGCCATGATAGGTCTTGGTGACTTGAAAGCTATGATATCGCTTTAGCTATACCCTGTGGGTTTCATTTTCATCTTGCTTTTCATTCCTCCCTTATAGCGTCCCTCTATAAAAACTCTTACTGAGCTATTACCTCTCCATATATACGTATTTATATTTCCTTTTTTTCGTTTCATATTTATTTGTTGCTTTCTTTGGTGTAATTGAATTCCCTAGATCGAAGTGCGGGTGACGAGCTGATGAGTTATGATTACCGTACTACCGTGAGGAAAAGGGATAGAGTACCAATGGACAAAATTGGAGTCGAGTCGATCCTGTTGCGAGTCAGCGGCTGTAAGCGTCTTGTCTTTCTCTCTTTGTACTCCGTTTAGCGAGAGGGTGTAAGCTTGTAAGCGAGTCAGCGGGCTGTAAGCGGCCTCAAGCATAAGACTTTCTTGATTCGAAGTCAGAATCTTAGCTTACGGGGTTAATCTTTCTTGTTTGTGTTCCTCTAGAATAGAAAAACTCTGACTTATCTCTATGCTGAGCTATTGTTTCTGAGTTCAGTCTTTGTTCCCAATTTTTCACTCTTCTTTCTTCGTTTCGAGCAGTTGGTGGAAAATCAAGGTTACATCAATAACTAGAGTACTATTGGCGTTCTTTGGTTTCATTCTTTTTTCACTTATTACTTCCTATTCCTAAGGGTTTTTCTCATCCAAATATGTTGTAAATAAGCGAGTTTCCAGTTACACCAAAAATCACAGTTCACGATTCTATCTTTGTGAGGGAGAGCATCATCGGTTACTGTCTTTCAGCAGAACTAAAATCCCTCATTTTCTAAGAGTGATTCATCACTTTCTTACTGAGTAAAGAAGTTAAGTGTCTCCGAGTTTCAAGTCAGAGTGCCTTTTTTCTTTTTTATTGGGGATTGCCTAAATAAAGAGAGAAGGGGATAAAATTCTCCGACTAAAACAACCTATTCTCCGACATTCCCAGACAGTAATTGAGAGTAGCGATATCCTATGATTGGTTTCGGGTCAAATAGAAAGACCCCGGACCCTACTCATTTCTCTATGTCTACAGCTTCCTCTGTTCCACAGCGTCTGTCGTCTATTCTTTTAGTAAGATAGTATTACCCTCAAACTCGAAACATTGCACAAAACAATTTACTTTCAACCTTATTTCGCCTACTTCCTTATATGAGCTAATCTGATTTTCGTTCTTTGACTAAACGGATTAGGTTTGTGGTGCAGCTCGATTCCTCCTTCGTAAAGCAATTATTTTTCTTTTTCCGCCCATACATAGTCTAACCATAGGTACTTTGCATCTTGACTACAACCCCAGGCGAAGGCTACGACTCTACAGTGGAACTGAGTTGCTTTGCTCACCTTAGTCTAGTCTTTGGTAAAATTCTCTATTGTTTCGCGGTAAGTAAAGGATTCGGCTTGAGAAGTCAGAGTTTGACTCGCTATAGCTGTCAAGGCGAAGTTTGAAACTAGAATTGAACGGAGACATTCCACTACGGCAATAGGAAAACCTTCCGCTCTTGTGCTTCTTTCCATTTCCCCTTTGCCTTCTTGATAGTCAATTTAGGAACCCGATGCTTTGAGGTATGCGACGAGGCAAGGAACAATCAATTGCTGACGATTTATTCCACTTCAAAGAAAGAACCATAACTACAAGAAACGACGTTCGAAGCAAGATAAAGTTAAGATTGAGAATGATAACTGAAATAAAGAACTGAAGAGAAAGTTTTTATTGCTGGCTCTTTTGAGTAAGTAGAGCGACACCTAACCGAACCAACCTGGGCATGAGAAGTTAGTCGAGCAAAGTACCACTTACAAAGACAGGTAGCGAGGCAGCGGCGATCCCATCATTCTCTTTTAGTGCGGAAGGTGCCAAAACTCCACTATCTTAGTATAGGAAAGAGCAGAAAAATCATACTGGCAAGGTCGCTTGTCCCGGCCAGTGAGTCTCGAGCGATTCGTTCGTTCATAGGTTATGTTAACGCCAACACCAAGGTGACCAAATACAAAGGCGAGCGTCGTGTGTGATTAGGATTAGATAGCTAACAATGGATAGAAAGTAGTGGAAAAAAGTGAAATGAAATAGCTAATAAGGGAAGGGATAACTTAAGGATTAGAGTACAACTCAGTGATCTCTGTTCAAAGAGAGTTTCACTAACCTGGTTGTCAGATACTGGCGAAGATGCAATAGACGACTATTCATACATCATTTATTGGTGATAAAATCTCTCGTCTGGATGCAGACCGGTGTTTTCCTATCGTTGGAAGAAGGTAGCTTGTCCCGGCCAGTGAGTAAAGAGTTAGACGTCCCCTTACGTCTTTGGGTTGGAAGCTTTTACACCCTAGGTTACCTTGTTCTCAGTTCGTCATCAGTTCATTCAAAGTTTCGTTCTCGTCTCGTTGCCTCTCAATTCCTAACTGAGCTCTCTAAACAAAGTCGTATTTAGTACGAACTCATCTCTCACCCATTCTTTTTCCTTCTATTTCAACAAGTCCTTTTTTCTTAGGAAATCCAATACCCAAATCACATTTGTTGACAGAGCTTTTCCACTAACTGATTTCACTAACTTCAACCCTATTACCCTATGGAGAGATGTCAGACTAGAGCAAGAATTCGTTAATTTAGACCCGAACAACTCAACTCTTTACGTGGAATGAATGATCAAAACGAAGGGAAACCCATGTATGACAAAAAGACTGTGAGTTAGATGGTTTGTAAGAATGTATTATATAGGAACAAAGTAAGAAGTCGATCTCTTGGAAAACTCAAAGCTACAGAATAGAAAATGGAATGAAAAACATAGTATGGCCAAGCTGGAGGAAAGTGTGTTTAGAAGCAAGACCTTACTCGAGGCGATCCTAACTCTTTTTTTGTCATCATTGACTCACTTTGCGAAGTTCTAGTTTTTCTATCGATACCAGTAGAAAGATAAACGTCTTTCAGTTGGAAAGTAGCCCAGCAGTATTAATTCAATTAGAAAGCGCGCCTACTCTAAAGTTCAAAGCTGGTATTTGGGTTTATGCCCGAAATCCCATTCTTTGATCAAATGGTCGCCTTCTTCCAACTCTTATCAGGAACCAACACTCGCCGTTAGTGGATCAAAGGTAAGAAACATACGTATAGAGGAGTTCGTAAACAAGATGTCTGACAATTTAAACTCTTTCTTATCAGGAACAAAGACGCCTCAACGTGGATCAAACAAAGGTTGAAGGTGTAGCGGGATAGTCGAATGAGGCAAGCGATGTCACTGGTCGAGGGAAGCGTGAGCGAAGAAGACACCCTGGTCGAATCAGGACATCGAAGTGACGGTGCATAGCCAAAGAACGGACCTAATGGCTAATAAGGAAGGTCTACTATAGGCGTTAGAGCATCTATCTCGCAAAGCAGAGAGAAACTCCCAACTTCTATTTCTTGCTGGGATCTTTCTTTATAACATTTCAATACCTATTTTTATCCGCTCATGGACTGTGACCAATTATTCTCCGATCATTTCAAAACTTTGACTTATTTATATTATCAAGCACCATTTATTCTCCTAATACCATTCTTTGTGAAAAAATCTGTGTAATTTGTTCAGGGAAGAAAGCTGTAATGAGGCCCATAACACTACTCGGCACACTCTTGAACTCCTTATGGTGGACCTTCGTGCTACGAATCTGGACTCCATTACCGGTAGATCGCCGCAATAACAAACTCCGTCACCACTTCGTTTTCAAAATAGAGTCGAGTAGTAAAAACGAGTCTTCTTTCTTTATTTTATACTAACTGATCACGCCAACAATCTCTCTTGCTTCTTCTGCACGGTTGGTATGTCTTGAAGGTTGATTCGTTCACTCATTCCTACTAAAAGCAAGGGCGGATTTCTACTTCGGTACAATAACGCTCAATTCAAGTAGATCAAAACCCTGAGTCCGGTGCCCCAATGAATAAGTCAGAAGAGGGAGATCAACTACTATACGAGAAACTTCCTTCTTTAACCGCTTACACCTTACGAAGGATCGCCTTCAGGTAACGCTTATAGGTGAGAAGAAGCTGCATTCATTCCAAATCAAAGAAGAAGAAGAACCAAACGCTAACCCACTGCCTAATGTCACCTTTTATTATCGTAGTCATTCCTTTCTGTTATACGCACCTTGTTCACCCTCTATGGTCGGGCTTTTCTTTATTCATTTCTTGATGATGGTGTTTCTATATCTGCAACTACTTCAACTAGATATGCTGATAGGCTGAAGTTTCTAATTATAGAATTGAACCAAACGTACCACCAAAAGGAAGACATCTCACTATAATTGGGGTCTTGATATAGCGTCACTAAAAAAGTCTATTTTTGATCAATCTCACTAGAGGGAATGACGGAGATAATCCTACTTCTCATTCACAGTATCAGAAAGACGAGCCCTAGGTAGTTTACTATCTTTCTTTTTCATTGCCTAAGAGGTTAGACTGAAGAACAGGCATCTCCCTTCTACAACTACACTCTCCCATGGAAGGTGTGTCACCCGTATCCACTTCCTCTGTTCCAACTGAGACTGAAGCAGCACTCTACCCATTTCCTCAAACGTCTAACTAGCGCTCCACTCACTTCGCTCGTTACTCCCGTTGGTCGCCCTCCTTTCAGTCGCCTCACTCACCTTCCTTTCTGTCGACTCACACTTAGGATCTGAGACGGACAATCCAAGACTGGGCCACGAAAGGACGTAGATAATGTGTAGGGTGACAAAGGTTGGAGGAAGGTCTCGAACCATCACATCAGTGACGAGGAGGCATGGCTTTCTTCCGTGAGGCTCCAGTATGCCTTTAACCTTAGGCGTGAGTTTAGTTGCTAGTATCGAACGAACCAAAGAAGCGAGATATCCTTGGCGCTTGCCTGGATGGGTAGGGAGCTTGTCTCTGTCTTGCAATCTTGGTCGGTTGCCTTCCATCTCGGGTGGTGCGGGTCTTGCTCTAGAAGGAGGCAGTTTACTGAACACGCATTCGTAAAAGGATTACATACGTCAATTCGAACCACTCACAAAGACTCCGAGGCACATCTTTGAATCACTCACTTGCTTCCCACCTTTGACGGATTCCTTGAGAACATCTTCCGTTTATGGAATGACTCCGGTAGTATAATCTGGATCTTTGTTTTCCTATCGTTAGAATAAGGGAGCTTTGACTAAAAGGAATTGTGTACAAAAGTCAAGTGAGGTAGCTTGCTAGTTGACCATAAGCGAGCGATGGTAGTAGTTTGAGGTAGCCCTAAGGTCTTAGTAGGTTATTTAATTAAGACAAAACAAAGCTCGTAAAGTTGGTGGTTGACTATCAAAGCTAAAGTCAGGCTATCTCGATGCTTCAATTTATAATAAATTACCAGCCATTTGACCATTGACTTACAGACCGAGATCGCTGCCGAGAGGCGAAGTGAGCCGAGCGAAGTTGGGGTTGACTTTGTGTTCGGTCTGCATCCAGAAATTCTCTCTATTAACTCATGAAAAAGTCGTATTTAGTGTATGTGTCTGTGAAGCTGCTCCTCCTTCTTTCGCACCTAATATACACGTATAAACATCCGCTTTTTTGCAAGTGGTAAATCCTAGCACCTAACTTCAACCGTAGCTTATAGAGATCGCTCCAAAGAATAGTACAGATGATCGTTCGGCTAAGCTCTCTACTGCTTCGATTCCTTCTTATCTCTTTAATTATCATTTCTTTCATTTATTTTTGAGTTGTCGATATTCATACATTGAAAATATCTATTATTATTCTTTTCAAAAGTAATATAAAGATGATTTAAGAATGATTGCATATCTTCTTTTGAAAGAAAGTTGATAAAGAATTGATTAATGATATAAAGTCTATTTCAACTGAACGGGAGATCACTGAATTAGAATCACAAGAAAAAACATACATCGATGAGAGACGGAGACTGAAGATGAGATATATCGGAGGGGGAATCTTGGTATCCCCCCTCTGTTGCCTTCGGGAGTCTTCTCTATTTATTCAGGCAATCATCAATCAAAAAAGAAATTCTACCTTTGAGAAAAAGAAAGGAATGAGGGCAGCTTCCCCTTTTCCCTTTGCAATTATGTACCCGACTAAAACAAGAAATACATACTTTACTACTTCTTTATACAAAGAAAGACCGATCTAATAAACTAAAATCCACTCATAGGCGGAACTTACTCTAACAACTTATACTTTGAGAACACGGACTCTAGTAACAAAATAGGAGTATGCATAAATAAAGGGTGACCATTAGTAGAAGTAAGTACTGTTAGTCTACAGTATAACAATTGGTGTATATCTTTGTGAGTAGAAAGAGTGAGTAGATCTCTGTAGGTGGGTTCAGTCAGAATAAGAGAGGGAGTAGGTTATTGGTTCAGAATAAAGCTTCAAATCCAGTATCTAAGATAGGTTTATCAGTATTAGTTGACATAAGGTATGGAGTTTGGGTTCTTAAATCCAAGTATCTTAACAGGTCTTACTATCCCAACTCGCTACGCTCCTTCCTGTAGAAACCAAGAGTCCTCACAAGCTCGACTCCCGTGGGTCGCCTTAAGCTGACGATGACCAAGACAATGCACTGAGATAAGAACAGTAAATAGGAAAGGTACAGAAAAAATAGAATAGAAAGAGCCAACGCAATGAATACGACTTCTTGAAAACGAAGTGAAAAAGGTGTAGCGTCTGAAGTGAGTACAAGAAGCGAGGTGACGACGGAATGATGTAAAATAATGTCAACGGTTGGGACTCGACGTTTTTTATTCAATTTGGTTCTGTTTCGGAATAATGAGGCGCTAGGACTCAGTATTGAAAGCTCGACAATCTGTCACAAATCAAGGCGATCGATGTTTTTCTCTTTCTTAAGGATTGGTATTGATTTATGCCTAATATAACAAGTCTCTTTGTGCTTTAATTTCATCGCTTCGCTTGCTTTCTATCTTTCACCTCTTTTCTTTGACATACTTTCAAACTTCTCAAGGAAGAGACATGTTACGGTCGCCTAGAGTGATAGGTATTTTTTCGTTAAAGAGGATCCCGAGTACCGAGCGTATTGCTAAAGCGGGTTCTTACACTACGATCGCCTATATCTCGTTGTTATTTAGTCTGAATCTGAACGTGCATGTGCATCTGACCTTCACGATTGATGTGTTGTTTTTAGCTTGCTTTATTCCGGACGCTCTCACGATAGGATCCATAGTTGGTCTCCGAACCTAGTTTTTATAAATAAGCAAGACTCGTTTGTTAGTGGAATCTGCCTAGGTGGCGAGGCGAGTGGAAGTTGAATGAGAAAAGTTTTATGTAATGAGCTTTGTGAGTACGTTTATCTCTGACCTTTCCCCTTTTTGGATACCCGATTTCGATTGCACACGATGGAATGAAGCAAAATCTTCATCGTATTATTTAGTAGGTTTTTTGTTATCCCTGGAATAGCAGGACTTAAAGATATAGCTGAGTCTTTGATCCTGGCTCAGAAGGAAAGTAAAGAGTCTATTATCAGAGTACATACGACTGACTTGCATCAAGAGGAGATGATTCAGTTATTTCACAAGAAAGTACACGAGACTAAACTAATTGTATAACTGAGTCTCGATGTCCGTAAAAGGTATTGAAGGAAAGATTGTAAATCGCATTATTAAGAAGGAGACCAAAAGGTAGTAAAGACCTTGGTCCTAGTAAAACCTTGTATGTAAAGTTGGATGTTTATTCAGCTAACGTAAAACGAAACTTTTCCATTGGTGTACATATTGGTTTTTTTGAGCTGCTATCGATACTAGGACTTGGTGAATGAAAGATATAGTAAGAAGAGAGCGAGTACAAAGACTCAACAGCGTTGTTATCTCTTGCTGCTGATTCCCCATCTCCATGAGAAAGAATTGATGGGAGCTTGGATCATGGGTGGAACAATTGCTTGCTGTAGAAGGGTATTGCTTTCCAACCAACGTAAACATGCTTGCTTATTTATTAACTTGACTCGCTTTCCGAATCCAAGCTCCCATCAATTATTCGACTCTATTTATTCGTTGACCCGCTTTTTGTGATTCACTTCTGACTGAACTCTCTTCTCTTTGTCTCGCTTCGTAAACTCGAAAGCTCGCCCTCTACGGGACGCTTCCTACTACCGTAACCAAGAGCAGACTTCCTCCTTTCCACAACGAGTTATCGGTGTGCTCACTCCTCTTCCCCGAGCGGTTCACTCTTTCTATGATTATTCTCTTACTAAGACATTGACTGAATGAACCACCTATCGCCTTCTAGAAAGATAACAAAAATGAATTTATGGATCGCAGGGAATTACAGTTATTACCCTCCCAAAGGTCAACCTCTAAACTCTGAACTTGACTCATCAACGACTTCACTTCGTAAACTCCCACTCTTTGTTAAGATTCTCACTGCGTCGATCCCTTAATTCTGTTTTTGTTTAAATATGCCTATTTAGCTAAGTGAGGAGGGCTCTCTGTCGGGCTTCGGGAGTACAGCTCTTTGGTCTGCGTTTAGCTTCCAACGATACATTGCTGGATCGGATATGAAACTAAACTTTGTGATTTATCAATCAGACTTAGGAAGGCAATCCATAAATAAAAAACTTGACAAAACACTGGGACTGGGATTTGTGTACTAAACCAGATTTCTCTTCATAATGGCATTCAAAAAACATAAAAATGATGAGCTTCCCTATACGAAATGAGGTCAGTGTCAAGATGATTCGTGCCTAGTACCAAACAATGTCTACGATTATTAGAATGAGTCTCGCCAGTCTTTGAGAAAGGTTTCTACAGTTTGAAAGTGAAGTTCCTCAGGCAATTACGTTTCCGCCTCAAATCCCGGTTCAAGAGAAAGTTGCGAGTATTTCTATCATTGTGAGGGTGACGAAGGAACTACAGGTGAGGTTTGTTCGGTAGGCCATCCATCTGATTGTGTAGTCTGATTGTGAACTTATTGTGGTATAAAGCATGATATGCGATGTTCGCAAACTAAGATAAGGCGAGGCGCGTAGGGTCACGGTCCAACTCCAGTTTTTGTATTTATCTGTGCAAGGTACAAAGCATATCCACCTGACACCCCGTTGTAAGGCGCGAAGCGGTGATGAATTTATCTGTTTTTTTAGGTCACTTTATTAAGTAAATTCGGGTTGTGTCTACAAATCCCAGTGTTTCAGAAAGTTTTGTTTTTTCTTGTTCAGAGAAGGCCGAACCCACCCAGTCGTTCTTGACCGCAGGCGACCAAGGGGAGGGGAAAGCAAAGGTTGTGTTGTTGGGAGGCGATCGATCGTAGGCGTAAGGGCGACCGCTAGGGAGCGAAGTGAGTACAGTCTTTGATCAACAAATTCAGGGACTTACGGAGTTTATCTCTCCTGATCCATTGCCTGAGCTTGAAGTGAGTAAAGAATAGAATGAAACCAATAAAACAAGAACTCAACGTTTACATATAAGAGGTGCGGAACATCTTTAATAAAGTGCAACAAGGATTGGTAATCCGAAAGCCCTGCCCCAGTATCGACATGATAGAACAGGGAAGGGTCGACCTCCGTCACTGATTTAAATCATTCTTCGTAAACGGAAGAAAGAAAATACGATGAATACCCACAATTGAACAGAAGAAACGTAAACAACATATAAAGGTTCGACAGAAGGATGAGAGAGAGAAAAAGATGCTGATCTGAGAGATAAACTCCCTGATTGTTTGGTCAGAGTAAACTCCGTCACCCCAAGGCGAAGATGCAATTCGTAATCCCATCTAAATACGCCATTGTGTCAGTCGAGCCGTTAGGGAGGTCTTTGTTCATTTGTTTAGTCTCGCTCGGGTGGTGCTCTATCTGCCCGCTTTAACCTTCTTTTTCCAATACGTTGAGTCGTCTGTCTTGGTTTAACCATGATTTTGCACTTCCTGATAAGAGTTGGAATCAGTCTGCTTTTTTCGAGTTCATTTCCCCCAATTCTGATAGTTACACTGGTTCCTGTCAGCAAGGGTCGGTCGAGTAGTCTTTTGTGTCGAGTTTTTCGAACCTCCCAATGATTTAAAGATCGCCCCTTCTTATGCACGGTCGCCACTCTTCCATAGAGTATAAAGGGTCTGTCTTACGCTTTCACACGTGGGTTTGGTTCTACATGATTGATAGCAACTATAACGTCTAGTCATAGTGTCCATAGTCGAGATAAGAATAATAATCATAAGTAAGATCATCCCTATCCCTGGCCTTCACATTTCTCACTGAACAAAGAAAGTCTTTCGAGTAGATCACGGTCACATTCGTCATTCTTATTTCTATCTTTCGTCACCCCCTCACATCTATACTTTCTCTCTCAACTAACTATGGCCAGGAGTCCGATCGACTACTTCTCACGCACTTCTCTCGTAACTTTGCCGAAACTACACATTGTTTAGTCAGTGGCTATCCTATCATCCGAAGCGAAGGGTTCCGGGTAGGTAATAGAATGGGGAATGGGAAGAAGGAGGCAAAAGCAGCCAGACAGAGGGGCTATTACAGAACCTTCTTCGCAGCATAAGTTATTAGATCTTCACTTCACTCTCTTCTAAGCCAGTGTCTCGACTCGACCTAACCGGTTGTAGGGTCGTGGATCAATCAATATACGATAATGCAAAGTCTTTTTTGTCTCTACACCTTTGTTTGTAGATTTAGGTACTCACTTATCTCGCCTTCGGTCACCTTCTTCTGCACGCTACAAAATAACCCGCTTGCCAACGAATTGCCTGCCCTCCCTAAAGGTCGTCTCCTCTGCACGATCGCCTGACGGATCTACTCCAACTTGAACATTCTTTCATCCATCGTAAACTGCATAAATTGACTACTTAAATTGAAAAATAAAATACGAAAATCAAGTAGAAATAGATGCTTCGCACCTTGGTTATAAGATCCGTGTTTGTCTTTCATCTTCATTCCTTGATCCTTGATTTGTGACAGATTGTACCTAATACCAGAAGTAAGGACCTAGAGCTCCAGACGTGGCAATAAGGTAATTAAAACAACCAAACGATGAACTGATCCCTGGAAATCATTATTCAGAAAAAGAAGAAATTGAATACCGAGCATGGGTAATTCCACCAAAAACTCACTGTTGACACAAGCCTCTCACTCTCTTACCCTCGGGTCGCCTGGGTGGGTTCGGCCTTCTCAAAGATGCTACTATCCTCACTTTGTCTTTGATTCTTTGGATGCTCCGCACCTAGTTGACAGATAACGGAAGAACAAAATGAAACTTTCATCCAATTGAACGTCACGAGTGAAGCGACTATTTATGAGAGCGGACATACACACGCTCAAGTAATTAATCTATAGCGGTACAAGGCGACCAGGGAGAGGAAAGGGCGCAGCGCTTTTGGTTGAGAAAGAAAGTAGAAGTTTAGTCTAAACGAAGTCAGATTAAGGCGAAAGAACAGTCTCAAGCAAGCCCCATAAATCAACACCGTCTTGGTCATGATATAGGAAATTTTATCAGTAGTGGGGATCAAACTCAGTTTAAGGTCTTTGTTGAGCCACCTTTTTTATAGAACAATTGAATTGACTTTTCTTGTCCTTTGTACGCGCATGACACATAGGATTGGCAGTGAGATAGGCCAAAGTCACACCATAGGAATGACGGGTTGTTGGGAAGGAAATTGGCTCTTTGGGCGTCTATGCTTTTAGTCCCTAGTAGATGGCTTCTGGGGAGACCATTAAATAATGAGGTTGGGCCAATAAAAAGAAGACGGTAGCCACTAGTGGATCGTCGATCATCAGTACAACCTGCCGACCAATCCGAATCAGTGAAGAAGGAGACCAAGGGTGGGTTTCTGCTGCCCAGCTAAAAACCTCGTTGAGCCAGAGTGGTGAGTGGACAAATAGAGGGAAAGAGAACAAAGTAAGGACTAAATAAAGGCGCTAGTAACTCACAGCCCACCCTCAGTCGTCATGCCAGACTTTCCTATGTAGCTGCTGGCCCCTCGTCTATTTCGCCTTGTGTGCTTCTTTCTTTCTAGTGCCCATACGCAGAACAAATAAGGCTTCTTTATAGTCAAGTCACCACCATTGAAGCGTGCTTTGGATTCGACTGGTTGACAATGCGCCCTTCATAAGTTATCTTTTCTAGGGTACGAACTGTCTTTGATCTTTGTCTCCCGCAGTGGAAAAGGCTTTTGACCACGCATTTCAACATCTCACTTCGAGTCAACGACTGATCCTTCGGCTATCTAAGCATTAGCCCATCAGAAATAAGGCTACTTAAGCCCTCAAAGCCCTTCAGCCCTGTCTACTTTTTTCCTTTATACCCAACAATTGACCCAAAAACTCTTCATTGCTTCCGGTACACTCCATACCGAACCCGTGTTGCGGCTGAACGGGACTTACTTTCCCCTTGTCTTCCCTGGGGGGGCGAACTCCCACTCATTCATGGGGCTGGCTGATCTTAGGCAGACCGAGAAGAGAGTGTCAATATCCCGGCTCAACAGGAGAGGCAAGCCCACCTTCCTGCTTATGTTCTTTTTGAGTAAGCAAGAGAGAGTTTCCTCAAACTGGTCGTGCTCTTCTCTCTATCCCGAGTCATTTTCTTCTGTGAAAGCGGTAGCTCTCTCTCTCTCGTATCGTAAACTTGGAATCCCAATGGGCAACTGGGCGAATCCATTGTCTATGTCACTCACTGACTGAGCATTCCTCAGAGGGACTTGGCTTGAGAAGGTAACCAATCCTCACAAATGCGAGATTCATCTATTCTGTGCTTTTACACCTTGACGAGACTTCACTTCGTTCACCTCAATCTGCTCTCAATCCCTGACCGGGTACTCGAGGGAATCCATGTATACTCCACGTTCTGGATAGCCCGCCCTGACCCTTTGACACAAAAAAAGGCTGCTGTGACATTGTGTAGACAGACGTTCTAGTACCCATCTCTCCCTTGCCGTAGGTCGCTCTTCGTTTCCCAGTAACACGTCTTTTCCAAGCACTCACCAGGCCCCGCTTTCCTTCTCTTTCTATACGACAAAAGATGATGCTCCATTAGTGTCTTTTTTGAATGCTTAGGTATGGCTAGGGTTCGCTTTTCAGGTTCAGTGTCAATAACCACTGGATCTACATCTGCTCATGCAAGGTATGAAGCTGACCTTTTGGTTGAAGCAAGAAATAAATGATAGACCAGCTATTGGATCTTCAGCTGGAACAGAAAATGATGCAGAAGGTGGAAAATAAGCTTCTCCAAAAGTTGTAGAATCAGGTTTTTAAGAAGGCGAACGATCAGTGAAGTGAGATTTATTTAAGTAGGGAGGGCGAAGATCTGCTGACGGAACTATTACGACACATACGGTGCTATAATGGCCTTTACTTAGCACAGGCTTGTCCTTGTCAAAATTCAGTGTACCGAAAGCACCTTATAGGGCGGTTGAGCTGGACAGGTGGAGATGGGGTATCCGGTAGTTCAGATCAGGAAGGCTACTCAACTCTCATGTATTTCGGGAGTGGGTCTAAGGGAGTGGTCCGCAGTGTAGTAAAAAAGTAGCCGCTAGCTTAGCTCACTAGCTGAAAAACAAGATAAAGGAAGCAAAGAGGACTGAAACTCCATAGTATGTATGTTATGTGTGTAAAGAACATTTTCCAACTTTTATACTCTATCGACCTAACAGATGGTCATTGAAGTTCTTAAAAGTTCATGTGAATCTCTTTACTTCTTCTTTAAAAAATATGCTGACTATTGCTGCACCGACCCTACACTGACGGAAGGTAAAACAGGGGAGTTTTTGCCAGGATCTGCAAAACTGATGGTCCATACCGGTTTTTTATTGGCTGGAAAGGCCAATGGGCCGGATCTAGGGGTTATAGCTGGGCGGACTCTTATAGACTTAACTTGGGTTCGTCCTATTGATTTCGGGTTTATCGAAGCACTTACTTCCACATCTACGATCTCAAGATCTATGGTTCCTTTACCTATTCTCTAACTAAATGGTGGACTAAATACAGAAGCACTTCCGCCGCCCGTAGCCGAGTAAGTCAGATCTGCATCCTTACTTTCCGTCAACGGGGGAAGGTAAGCGTTGGGCTTTTCCTTTCATTCATTATTGGGGTATAGTAGCGTCTAGAATCAATTGGAAATGATGTTCCGGTCAACAAGAAGGCCAGAGTGGAAAAACAAGCAATTGGAATTTACTTAGTAGAGACCCATAGAAAGTGTACAATGTTCTGTTTCCTCTACATGCAAAAGTTAGCAAAATTAGTGATTTTCGATCCTACTTTACTTATGCTACGCACCTGTTGCAACCAAACGGGAAAACGCATTGTTTGTCATTTGGAGTTAACCTCTCCGAAAGAAAATGTACTTGCAATCAAAAATACGGTTTTCGTTTATGGAACTTTCTTCTTCTTTGAACTAACTCGCTACGCTCCTTCCTTTCTTGGGTTATTAACCGACCTGGTCCTGAGAAGCGAGGATTATACTCTCTCCGATGCAACAACCAAGAAGGAACACGGACTTGATTATTCCGATAATCCCAATCCCTGTCTTTGAGCTTCAGGAATCTCTTATTCTTTAGCTGGGTAGCGAAGGGCAGCAGTAAGACGAAACTCGGATTCAAGGGTCAGGTGCGGTCAAGCTGCTGGTACATCAAATGTTGATTCAGGGACCAGAGAATGAATAAATTGACAAAAAGAAAGAACTCTGAATGAATAGCTCAGTTGGAGTTCAGAGAGAAGAAAGAGGTGACCGAAAACGACCGTAGGCGCAAGGGTGACCGACCGATGCGTAGCGACCAAAGGGGAGCGCAGCTGAGGCAACTGGGGGCGTAAGGTGCGAAGCAATGACCGTCAGGGAAATAGAAGAGTTAAGAGGTGCGCAGCATTTTTTCTGCGTTCGGCATAAATCAATGTCGTAGATAGATTAGAGTAGTCTTTTTTCTTCGAAGTCTTAGCCAGTAGCTCAACAGCCCAAAGTGCACCACATTTATGGATTCAAAGAGTAATCCTGTGGCGCCGGTAACTGCTTGGATGCGAAAACGAAGACTTGGTTACGAAAGCACAAATCTTCTAACAGTCAACCGGAGGGGCAGATAATTAGATAGCCTTAAAGTACGTTTTCCATTACTTTGTTTGAATAATTTGGTCAGTCACAAAGCGCTATCTTATCGTTTCGTACCTCCGTCGCTACACAGCCGCCACCCACCGATGCTCCGCGGTCGAATGGAGCGATAGCGTAATGAGATAAAGAAGGGAGCGAAGCGAGCTAAATAAAGAGAGCGCAGCTGAGGCACAAAAAGTAGCTCGCGAGAAAGCAACAAAAAGATACAGCACTCTTTGTTAAGATGGAAACTGCGTCGATCCCTTAATTTCGAGGTTTGTTCAAATATGGCTATTTAGCTCAGTGGAGACAAATTACGAAGGAACGAACGAGAAAGCAACAAATAAAACAAGTAAGTAAATCAACAAAACACATCGTTCCTGACGGGATCAAAGGCATCAATTTGGCTAGCGGATTGGTTCTTTCAATCAACCTCTGCTTGTTTATTTCATTTTCATTCTTTCGTTGGAAAAATCCACGCACACTACTCAACTTTTGACGATTTTATTTCTCTCATTCTTGATGCTGGTTAAGACTAATTATTTAACAATCGCTAATTGTGATGCTGCGGAACCATGGCAATTAGGATTTCAAGACGCAGCAACACCTATTATGCAAGGAATCATTGACTTACATCACGATATCTTTTTCTTCCTAATTCTCATTTTGGTTTTCGTATTATGGATGTTAATTCGCGCTTTATGGCATTTCGACTATAAAAAGCATCCCATTCCACAAAGGATTGTTCATGGAACTACTATCGAGATTATTCGGACCATATTACCTAGTATCATCCTCATGTTTATAGCTATACCATCATTTGCTCTATTATACTCAATGGACGAGGTAGTCGTAGATCCAGCCATTACTATCAAAGCGATTGGACATCAATGGTATCGGAGTGCGCCTCAACACGAGAGGTAGGTGGGTTACTTGGCTTGGCTGACCGCTCATCTCCCATTACTGTTGTCGAGAGAGTAAGAGAACAATAGCATGCCAACTCTGATTTTCGCCCATGGTTCTATTCGTCGTTGTTCGACTCAACTTTGTCTCGCTTTCCTGCAATGTCCGATAACAGGGCCGAAGCACCGTCAGTTTAGTAGCATACAACTTTGGACCTAAGGTGCGTAGCAAATAAAGACCTAAACCTTTCGTAATGGGGGATCCCCGACTGAACAACGACTAATATGACGACTTTGGTTCTTCGGGGACGGAGGTGATCATAGTGAGGTCACAGCAGGCAAAAGCACTTGACCGAAAGGGACCAGCTCTAAACAATGTTTCATTTCTTCTTAGATGTGGAAAGCTTGTTGCGGGGAAACGTCGCAAGTCAAGTTTGGTGGGAGGCAGGCGTCTACCCAACCTTATGAGTATTCGGACTATAATAGTTCCGACGAACAATCACTCACTTTTGACAGTTATATGATCACAGAAGATGATTTAGAATTGGGTCAATCACGTTTATTAGAAGTAGACAATAGAGTCGTTTTACCAGCCAACACTCATTTACGTATGATTGTAACATCTGCTGATGTACCTCATAGTTGGGCTGTACCTTCTTCAGGTGTCAAATGTGATGCTGTACCTGGTCGTTCAAATCAGACCTCCATTTCGGTACAACGAGAAGGAGTTTATTATGGTCAGTGCAGTGAGATTCGTGGAACTAATCATGCCTCTATGCCTATCGTCGTGGAAGCAGTTTCCATGAAAGATTATGGCTCTTGGGTTCAAAACTTTGAATAAACTTTGAATTTGGCGAGCGTCAGTAGTAATTAAATAAAGAAGACAGTGAATTAGGCAAACGGTTTCAACTTATAGCCCTCCCACCGAGTGAAGGAAGCGTAACGAGGCAAGAGCATCAACCTCTTCTTTTCTTGTTACTGTTCCCTTTTCTTTGTGACGGATCTTTGGATTGACCCTCCTTGGCAGGACTTCATCATATCGAGCAAGAACAACCGATTCGGGTGAATAATCTATAGTAATGAGCACTTTGGCAATTGGTTCTATCTCTGCTGGAAATCATCATTATTTTGTCTGATTTTTATCCGTATTATGACGCTCCTCCCGTGGGTCGCCTGGATCAGAAGTTCCTTCGTCACCCTCAGCTGCTTCATACCACCTCTAAGTTGATAGTCGTACAGCTCGCATAGACTCAACCCAGTACCGTTCCTGGCTTTATCGGGAATGTCAAAGTTCAAAGTATATAAATATGGGAATCAAAACGATTATCATATGTTTAGCATCCAACGTCATCTCATCTCAGTCGTAGAAATCGAAATACTCACTTTCTCACTTCTTTTTTCCGCTGTCGCTCCTCCTATCACACCTTTATCAACTCTGATTATAAGAATTGAACTAAAACATAACGGATTTCTCCTTCAAGACAGTAATCGATAGCTTCTCTCTCTTCGTTCGCACTTCGTTCGCCCTCTCTTCAATAGAAATGAAATCGACTTCATAACTAGGGCCATCTGGTTGCTAACTTTCTCCCTCAAAAGACTTTGTTAGGGAGTCAACTTTTGCTTCCAATCGTCGGGTCTACTAAGGAAAATGCAGTTTCTCACTCCGATGGAACTTTAGGATTTACTGATTGTCTATCCTAGGGAAAATCTCTTGTATCCTCAAAATGCTGGTAAACGTAAAGAAATGAAACGTTAGTCTTATCCTCAGAGCGAATTCGGGTTGCAGCCCTAAAATACACGGTTTTATATCACTTTTAGCTTTGTCGATTGTATCGTGCACTTTCTTACCAAAAAGGAGGTTTTAACTGACGGTTATTTGGCTTTCTGGATTGTTTTCACTTTGGGAATGGGCAATCAGGTTTTGTATAAAAAACAGGGTAAACAGAAACTTAAGAAAGAAATCGTCGGCTCTCGTAAGTCAACTCCGGAAATGTCTTAAAATCAAGGTCGTCCACTTTAGGATTTCAATCTCTTGTTACTTCTGGGAGTTCATCTCTTTCTTCCGAACGGTCAAATTATACGTTTTTTATTGATGGATTGCCTAAAGGTTTAGAATGAAGTTGCTTCCACGGTTAAATAGTTTTCAATTCAGTTTTTTGAAGTCGCCTGGCAGGTAGAGCACTTTTTGAAGATAATCGTCGACTCCCCGGGAGAAACTATTACCCATGATTCTGTAGGAGTTTGGAGAAATCCGTTATGTTTCAGAGAATAATAAGTGGAAACATAGGTGAAAAGAGGCGACAGTAGATGTTATAAGGCGAGCGTAGCGTTCGAATCCCTCGATTACTGTCTTTCTCGATTACTGTCTTTCAGGTGATAATCGGAGCTACGTAAGTAGCGGAGTAGCGGAGACAAAAACAAACATCGGAGCTCCCTAAGGGAAAGCACGATAAACATCGACGTTTTTCTTGAGAAAGTGCCTGTCAGGTTTTAAATGAAGTTTCTTCCCCTTAGTACACTGGCATGCTTTAAATCTCGCACCTATCGAAAGACGGTTTCTTCCACGGTTAAATAGTTTTCCTAAAGTTTTTTATTTACTGATTGCCTGGCCTAGCTAAATGATCGTTGATCCCCCAAATCCAAATATTGACTCAGAAAAATACCTATAAAATGAAACTTATCAAGTACATTCTTAACTCCGAAACGAGAAAGAGAAAGAAATGTTTTTATCGACCCGATCTTATAAGTTCAATGTGCCGTTCTTACTTTTTGACCGATGGAACTTTTTTCTTTGTCGATTGCCTTCCCGATACAAAAGCAGTAGTTTCTTCCTAAACAGGGAAAATGACACTGGCAGGATAGAGAGGGAAACATAAAGTTTTTCGTTTGTAGAGTCCGCTTCCTAGGGTAACTATGTTTTATGACTTTAAACCGGATATAGCACTTTTTTCTTTCGAAATTTGCTTAACGAAGACTCACTGCGCTCGCCTCAAATCAAACAATTGTGTGAGCGAAGTGATTCACTTTTCGACCCTCTAGAAACTGAAAGAAATTCGTTTTATAATCCTCGTATGGCAGGTAAATCAGGGTTGTCGAAACGATCAAATGCAACATTTTGCTTTCTAAAGTAACGGCGCATAGCTAAATCTGGGCTGCCAGCCGTAAAATCACGATAAACAGCAACTGGCAGGATTTGTCGACCTATCTAAAAACAAGAAAAGCACTTTCCTCCCGAACCGCTAAAGAGGAAGTTTTTGCTTAATCGATTGGCTATCCGCTTCAAAAGTTTCAGCCCGAAAAAAGGGTCAAGAGAAAGTTTTTGCTTTAAATCGTCGTCGTCACGACTCGAATCAAAAGAAATTTGAGCTTGCCTCTTAATCAAACGCAATAGAGCTTGACTCTTTTCTTCCTCAATAGAAATTTAAATATGAACAAACTACAAAACGATAAAATCGCAGTTTTTAATGAAGAACATTGGCTTCACGAAGGTTACAAGGCGACCGTTAGGAAGTAAGTGTAGAAGAAAATCAATATTGACTTTATGTCGAATCATGCCAGTGCCACTGTTAAAAGAAATCGTCGTCTCGCCGGGCGATCAAATGAAAGTTCAAAACTCTTCCCCATGCGCCATTAAGGATGGGTTGTTTTAGTTCGTAACCTTCTCAATTGTTTATTTTTATTCTGCTTTTTGCACGAATACGGGTCAATGATTCTTTTTTCTTATATCGTGAAACTGCGACGTTTTGGGTTTATTGAGTCGCCTGGCGGGTGTAAAAATCCCTTTATTCAGAAATATAGAGGCGAGCGAAGTGAGAGCGAGTTTTTCAAGAAAAGGCAATCTGATATATATCTTTCTTCCGTAAAATGGCTTTTAAACGTCCACATTTTGCTTTCTGGAAAGTTTTTCATTTGGCTACTAAACTTCCTAAGAGAAAGCACTTTCTTCTGTAAAACACCGATCAAACGATCAAAAAGAATTTATAAAGTCCGCTTCAACCAGTTCAATCTGTTTTATTCAAGATAAGTAAACTACCTCTGGCGAGACGACGCTCCCTGGTAAGTAGAGACAAGCTGCTCCCTTCCATTTCTATTGATTAGTGGTCGCCTTTCGTTTTTCTTCGAGGGTGACTAAGTTAGCATAGTTTTTTGTGAAAGAAGGAACACTGGTAGCACGAGACGACGCTCTATATTTGTGATTCGACAGAAACTCCTGGCACACTTTGTGACCTATATGAAATGAATGAAGTTCAAGCACGTTTAAAGCAAACTTTCGAATGAAATTCAGCCTCAAAACAAGGTCAAACTGATTCTTTTGATCCTGAACTCCCTAAGGAAAATATCTTTCTGCTTCAAAATCAAGGTCAAACTGCTTTTTGTCTGAAAATGCCGGGTTTGCTCCAACTTTTTTCTTTCTCGATTGTCGGAACTTTGGGAGCTTGCCTCTAATCAATAAATAAGGGAATGCAGTTTCCTCCCGATAAAATGAAACTTTTCAATTTCTTTCAAGAGTCCGATCTCCTAAGGAAAATGATCGTAGGCTCGTTTAAAACTAGAGTCGTTTCACTCCTCACCTCGCCCCTCGATTACTGTCTTGAAGGAGCATAGAATGCCAGTGTTTCGATCGGTCGAGTGTAGCGTGAGCGAAGCGAGAGGGGAAAGTGTAGACCGTAAGGTGCTTGCGTCCGTCTGTCATACACAAATCAATCGGTCACAAAGCAAGGGTCAACAAGATGATGAATTGACTAAACAAAGAACGAAACGTCCGGGTCATCGTTAAAGGCATGCTTTCCATAAGAAAATGAAAGAACAGAATTTGTTGATGTGAGACGATAGCTCGATCAGTTAATAAACTCGTTCCTCACCCCTGATGCTAATGAATTCCCTTCTTTTTCTATACGTTTTTTAGTTGTTTTTTTCTGTTCGACGTTTGTCAATCAATTTATGCTGTTTACGATGGATCAAAATCAGTTGGAAGTTCGTACCGTTGATCGACTGAAGGATGCTCGTATGACACTCGTTCCTCGCACCTCTGCTCGTTGTAATAAGATATTTATTCGTCAACCTATGGCGACTGAAAGGAGGGTATTCCCTTTCTTCTGTTTCAGAGAAAATGTAGAACTTTGAGTCGACAGAGGCAGTCGGGTCATCGTCTTAGTTTTCGGATTGAATGGTCAGAGTTCAGTTAAATGAATCAGCAGAGGACGAAGATTAAGTAACGAGAGAATTTCTAGATCCAACTAACTACGACTTTGTAACTAGACCAAAGACCTCACTTCTTCGATCCACTTCGAAGACCCAACCAATAAATGCTGTAGGGAAGAAAGATCTACTAAGTTTGTTCATTGAATTTGTAATGGATCTCATATTTAAGTAAGAGATTGGCAAGTCCAGCTTGGAATAAGAAAATGAAAGAACATAATTTGTGGAAGAAAGACTGCCTCACGGAGATCTACATTTCATTACTCACTATTGCCTGCGGTTCATTGAATAACCTACCTTCGATCTCGGCACTCTATAACCTAAGCATACCACCACTTATACCTTGCCTTTGTCTTTGTACAAACGTACTCACAAAGATAGCCTCGATACTCGAGATCCAGAAGAAATTAACAGTACTGAAGGAACAAGCTTTATCCTCTTATTTCCCTGTCTATCTCAATGTCTAGGGTCTTGTTGTTGGTGGTTTTGTAATGAATATTTGTCAATTTATGCAGTTTCCAGTTCAATGTCTCAGTGTTGAAAGGGAGTCAAAGAGTAAAGTGAGTGATTTGTGCTTGATTCTTGAATCGAAGTATAAGTATAGCAAGTGACGGAGGTATGGTTAAAGAGTCGATCGACCCCTAGCCACCCTTGACCGATAGGGAAGGAACGTTCAGAATAAAAGCCCCAATCCGCGGGAACGAACGAGTTCAGTGACTTATTCTGTTGGTAACTACGCGAAGGCGGAAGGTGGAGGCCTATCTAAATACGCAGTTCAATTTACGAAACGAAGGCAAGAGAAAATGCCAATCTATTATTTATACTTCGTTCAGGTGTAAACGTTTATAAAGCAAAAGGTCCAAAGCCTATCTATATACTACTCGACGTTTCTGCCTCAATTCCGTAAACTCGTTCTGTTGATTAAAGAAAGGTTAGGCGACCGTGGGTGCGGAGCATTTTGGAGCTAGCGCATGCATGACGATAACACGCTTTCTGGCTGTGACTTACTTTGTTGTCCATCGAGTTGAGAGCTATATAGACGACGAACGGGATTTGTGACCAACGGTCAAGGCTTCTAAGGTAGCAGGCCAAACCAAACCTAGTCCTCGCGATAGGAGAGGTTTAGAGACGTTAGAGTGTAGTGACTCTGGCTCTATAACTGAAAGCACAATTCCCCTTCCTTGTGCCCAGCCCAGCTCTTCTCCTCTTATCGGTTAGGTTAGGCTTGTTTCGCTACCGCCGTACTGGTTCCTTACAAACAAAGTCTTTGTGTCAACTGAGATCCTTGACACTAAACGCCTGTACTTTGTTCTAAAGACTTACCTTTCGTTCGACTAAGGCTATGTTCCTCCTTGACTAAGACAGACGTTTCTGAATGATTTAATGGTTCAGAGAATATAAAATAACTAAGTAAATGGTAAATGGAAACCCCGGGAGAAGCTGCTATTTAACAAGAACATCCGTCCTCTGCGAGTAGCTTCAAATGATAAGTTCAAGGTCGCTATGGAAAATGTGCCCCAAAACCTATGCAACAAAGTTCTGCCACACCTATGTGCGAAAATACGTCATCATTTGATGCAATATCTGGATCTCGAAGTGCAAAACGTCGCTACTGGACATGGGCGAAAACGAAGACTTTTGTGCAATATTGGCATTTGAGCTTTCGTGTGTTAAGCATCCATCTTATCTAACTCTTGCCAAAGAATTCTCTCTATCTTTTGTCTAAGCCAAAGTGTTCGAATCCAAACAGTGGTCGGCCCCAAGGAGAGATAAACTCCCCATTAGATGGGGCACACCGGCTTGTAGGACAGTACTAGCTCTAACTTCGATTCCATATTTCCTCAATTCGATATCGGTTCGCTGAAAAAGGTAAAAACTTCTTCTTCTATGAGAATAGTGGGTAGAGGAAATTCCAAAGTTGACGTTTTACTCACAAAGCTAGCCTCGATAATCGAGATTGAGAACTCAATTTATTTAGGAAAATTCTACCGTCCCCTCGGTCCCCTACTCACAAAGATGCTACGCACCTCACCTTCCCGTCGGTCACCTCACTACGATCGCCTCTGACATGCAAGTAGCTAAAAACAAAACCCTTGGTCCGTGCCCGAATGAACAAGTGAATACGGTTCCTTGTATACTCCCCCAGCAGCCTGGAGTAGAGAACAAAACAAAAAGAGGAGACGACCGTTAGGCGACCAAAGGTGTGGTGCGAAGCGACGAAGGTGCGAAGCGACGAAGGTGTTTTTTAACATCGGAGCGAAAGCGGAGGTGCGAAGCGACGAAGGAGCGTAGGAGCGTAAAGAAGTGTGGTCGGAGCGAAAGCGGAGGAGCGGAAAAAAGAAGTAAGTACCAAAGCAGCCTGAACTATTTTTGAACGTTGGCTTGCCTCGGTTGTAGGGACGATCCACGTTATTCTCTCATTTTATTCTGTATGTAAGTAGACCTACCTCTCCTGGTTACAGTGCATGGGTATAAGCTATCAATGGGAGACAGCAGGTATGTGACATATGAAACTAGTTTCACCGCTTAGGTAAGATGCTTCAAGGTACACCTTTCGTATGACGATTACTGGTAGGGAGATAGATAATCATCACCTCCTTACACTCCACGTCAATCAAGGCAGTTTTCCTATCCAGGTGGATAGTCATATAAGACGACGACTCACCCTAGAATCCCTGGTAGGATCGGTAACTATCACTGGGCTTGGTATGGGGGGGTCACTCGACACCTTTCTCGTGGGGACTTGGGCATTCGTATAGTCAAAGGTGGTTTTTGGTCTCATTAGTGTATGAAGATTCTCGTTCCTTCGTCACCCTCACCTGACTTCGCTTCGATGTCCTGACAAGATCCACTAGCCTACGGGAGCATAATACAAATCCTACTGAAAGAGCAGCTGCTGACGACGGTGGCGTGAAGGCTCTGGTCCCCAGTTGGCGGAAATAAGCATGTTGGTGAGATTCAATGGTTCCTTCGTGGATTTACAGGTTGAAAGTGGTTTCTTGTTGTTTGGCCTTCGCGCGGAGCATCACCCGACGAAGTAGTTTTCCCTTCCTTGTCCCCTCCCTTCTCCCCTTCTTTTTTCGTATCGTACGATCGTCAAGCACCAATCAGTCCTGGTTTTGGGCATAGGATAGAATCGAGGGTCAGTCAGGCTCGATGTTGACTGGCTCGTAGAATGGATGAAGCTTCTGATACAGGTACATCAAATGGTTCAGTTTGAGTTCTTGGTTCTACTACTTATGTATGGGCATACAATAAACTAAAAACAACTGACGGACTATGATCTTTATACATGCAGCTCATAACCTAGCGATGTGTACCCGTGTGACCTCGTTCTCTTTCCTTTTCAAAATTGATGCTGGAAAACCAAATACCTAGAATAGATTGATTGACATAATATGCAGAACCATTGCATGGAAGGTATAAAGTGTACCGATTGATGTTAGCTCTTCATTAGTCTTTCATTATTAAACTGTGGACACAAGAAGCTGTGTTTGGGGTTTGACTAAATATTCGGGAAGTTCGAGTAAAAACGTATTATTGATGACCAAAAAACAGACTTTGCTTTCTTCTTTCATTGCAATATAAATATGAGAGCTCAAGTTAGGCGTGCTAGGTGCTGCTTTTTGAAGAGAAAGGGTAGCCCGACCTCGTGTTCAGAGGATAGGGATAGGAGGAAGGTCGGCAAGATCACCTCATAATCTCATAGCTGGTTCATTCTAATCGCCTCACGGCATGACAGGAAGCGAAGTCAAGTCTAAACTTCAGTCAAGTCACAGATCATTCACAGGATATAGCAAGTGATTCAATTACCAACTGCCAATGTCTCACCTATAACTGAAACTCCTTTCATACGCCCATGTTGGGAATCAAAAAGCAATTCTGAACAAAGCTATGCTTCTGCTCCCATCCATCGTCTTAAACGTCTTACAGCGGAGTCGCCTATTTCCCCCGTTGAGGTTCCGTTACACGAAGATATTGAGTTACATAATGATTTGCTCCAGTTTTATAGACAAAGTACAGTAGTAGAAGACAAAGAAGTAGCATTAGCTGCAGAGAGAGGAAACAAAGAAAAGACTTGACTATCACCTATCACAGGCCCAATAGAAGTTCAGGAATCCGAAAGTCTAGAGTCACGAGGAGCCGAAGGAGCGCTATGGGTAGACGCTACATTGTAGGGATAGAGAGCAACTGAGAGGGCAAGGCGAACGAAGAACAAAGTTTAGACAAAGTTTCGTCTGCTATCCCTTTCAAAATAAACAAAGTTGTAAATTCCATTGGAGGAGTTGGACCTTTTTCTTTCAGAGAATCAAATTCGACTCAACACGGTGATCAGCAAACTTCACAGGTCGCTCGCCTCGTGGAGCATCCCAAGAAATGAAAAACGGAACTGCGCTCTGTAGGCAAAGGTCCCCGCAACCAAGGGACGGTTGGGGTAGAGCTGGGTTTCATCAAAATCCGGTGGTTAACGTCGCCACACCAACCCTGAAATTCAAGTTTCGTCTTTTTCCCATACCCACTATAGAAGTCAAATGAAGTTGCTTGCCCATGGGTAGTTGGTCCCCGAATAAGACAATTCTTTCTCTGGTTACGGTTCGTTTTAGACCCTAGATGTTTTAGCAGGATCGGAACTTTCACTGAAAGAAAGAAGACTCAGACCTTCTTTGGCCTAGGTGTGTGTGGAGCTCCAGTAAGGAAAACATACTTTCTAACAAAAGCGGAAACCGGACCAGGTAAAATAAAAACGGAACTACTTGGCTTTCTCGTTCGGGTACTTATCAGCTAGAGTTGGTGGTGGGGTCGCTATAGTGGCTAGGGTTTGGCCTCCCCTTTCTCTCTATTGGTTTTGAAAAGCACAACCTTTGATTCGCTCTTTGCCTTCGTTGCGCAGTAGCTGAACTCTAACCTGAGTTAGGCTTCCAACTAGACCAGAGAGTAGTGAAAGTCCCCACCCTCACTGAAAAAGTCTCGTGTCTCAGAGCTCTTTGTTCGTCACTTTGTTCTTTGTCTTCGTTCCTGCACAAACAAAGAAGTCTTTGTGTAGGGAACTCTTATCTTAACTTTGTCTCGTCACTTTTTATTTTTATTAAACTCTATGGTTGGGATAGATAGAGAGTCTCTACACTTTCACCTTCCACCAGACATCATAGTCGTCTTTCCATATACAAAACTCGTGCGTTCTACTCACTCCTTACGTCACCACTCCATTTACTTGGTTTGGAGGCGATCGAAGGTGAGCAGCGAAGTCTTATTTTATGATTTAAGGAGTTTGACTGACCTCTCCTGGTTACAGTGCATGGGTAGAAGCAATGGTAGCAGCTGGTATGTCACAAATGAGGCTAGTTTCACTGCTTAGGTCAGATGCTTCGACGTCTACCTTCTGGATGACGATCCCCGGTACATAGACACTCCGTCACCCCCTTCCATGTCAAAGGCTGTAAACACATACAGGTGGAAAGTCGGATACCACCCCCAATCGTATACGACATTTCTTCAAACAACCTATGCTACCCGGTAGGATCGGTAACTATCACTGGGCTTGCTTGGTACGGGGCGGACACTGGACACGGCACTCGTGGGGACCGGGGCATTCGTATAGTCAAAGGTTTGGGTGGGGTCTCATTGGTTTTTGTTGGTATTACCCCTTAGTCTTATGGACACACTTCTTTGTTTTTAATGCAGCTGCTAATCCTACTGCTGTAAGCTATTTTGCAAGGGAATGTAAGCCATCCACGGGATTATATCTACACGCGAGTAGTAAAGATTAAAAAAGAGGGCGAAAACCGATGCGTAGCGACCAAAGGAGCGACGAAGGTGTTATCGGAGCGACAGCGGAGGACAGAGAAAGCGATAGCGGAGGAGCGAATATTGGAGCATAGGAGGCGTGAGAAAGTGATCAAAATGATTCAAAACAGGGTTGTTGTGGTGCCGACGTGAGTTGATGCGCATCCGATGTGAGTACGCTCCGCACGTAACTCGTTCTCAAAAATCTCCTTACTTGTTCTAAACCCAATACTCAATCCAAAGACCAAGGTGCGCAGTTGGAGGCTATCCGTACGGTGTTGCAGTTCTATCTTCGTACCCTGTTTCATATTCTTTGACTTCCTATCTACTATAATCAGTAAGCCTATCAATTGACTCTGTTTACGGATCAAATTCCGTGTTAAGTGATGTTGGTGACCTTCATGCTTAAACTGATGGAAAAACCAAACTTTCGAATTTCAAAATGGACTCCTAGAAGTCAAATGGCGGGGCAGTTCGGACTAAATACATCGGTGCAAGATAAATAAATGAAGTTTCTTGTTCAATCATAGAAGGAAAAGTGCAATGAGAAGTTTAGGACGACGTGCAAAGATAATGTTTTTAAGTTGCTTACCGAACCGAAGACCATGTGCATCAATCGCGGAAGGAAAAGTGACAGTGACTTGAGTCAACCATCCCCGGTTCAAGTTCCATTGTTGAAGTTCTGGATGTCTATTATCGAGGCGGAGGTCTATCCCTAACATCCCCGCCCTTTTCCACTCAACATGTGTCTCTCTCGGCACCCAGCGTGAGTCATTTCATCAAACTCACTGACGCCAACTACATGACTTGGTTGCGTCAAATGGAACCCTTCCTCAATGGCCACGACTTCATGAAATACGTGAATGGCACCTTTCGTGCTCCTCCTCAGACTCTGCCTTCTGGGAGTGATCAACCCCCTTATCCTAATCCTGCCTATATGGTACCAGACTGACCAGCTTATTGTAAGTTACATTACCTCGACTCTGACGCAGGATATGCTCTCTGTGGTTGTTGGGACCACCACTTCCCAGTCTACTTGGGATTGCCTCCGTCGCCATTTTGCACAGCAGTCGGTTGCCAATGCTGCCAACATTCGTTTCCAGCTTCTCTCCATATCTAAGGGAACATCGACCATTTCTGAGTATTTACAGCAGGCCAAGTCACTCAGTGATTCTCTGGCTGCCATTGGTGAACCGGTTTCCACCATGGATCTTGTCCATGCTGTCCTGCGAGGCTTGGGACCGGATTACAGCATCATTGTGACTACCATCCTCAACTTCTCTCCTATGCCACAGTCTGAGGACCCTTGGGCTCGCCTTCTTGCCTTTGAGACGGTTGATTGCGTACACTGCTGCGGCTGTCCCTGCTCCGTCTTCTCAGCTTGCTCGTATGGCTGCTACACCGCCTGCTCATGTGGCTCCCACTCCACCCCGCGGAAACCAGAACCACAACCGTAACAGAAACCACAACAGGAACAACGGTAACTGGAATCGGAACAACACATATTCTGGTCAGTCACATCGGCCTCCTACTCCTACTGGCATTCTGGGTGCTCCTCCATTTACCTGTCAGATTTGTGGTACAGCAGGTCATATTGCTCCCAACTGCCCTAAGCGCTATGGCACGCCTCATCAGCTTCACACTGCCTTTGCCGGCCTTCAAATCGGTCAACAGGTTGATACTAATATCCGGATACCGGAGCCACACATCACATGACCGGAACTCCTAACGAAATGCGGTACCGTGCCCCATACCAAGGTAACAACTCTGTACTTCTTGGCAATGGAACTTCTCTTAGTATATCCCAAACTTCGCTACGCTCGCCTTTACTCAACTTAAGCCTGCTTCTGCGCCCTAACCCTGACCCGATGGAAGACAAAGACTTCCCTCCCTATGGTCGCCTAACGGTCGCCCTTACTACGGTGTGGCTAGGGCGGTCGACTCAAAGTTTATATGATGACGATATGGAAAAGAACCCCGGTTTCCATTTATCTGGCCAATATGGGGTCTGTCACCATACAAGTGGAGACTAGAGATTTCGCTACCCCAAGTGAGAACACTTTATTTGATTGATCCAGATACATCTTATCGAGCTCTGCTAGGAGGACGTTGGCTATACGACTTCCCCTCGGTCATCTTACACGCTCCATCAATGTTTTTTAATATGTTGCAAATGGGTAGGTGAAAAAGTGAATGGTTACTACTCTTTAACCTAATTTGAGACCCACCACTATGCTGATGCCAAATCTTTATTGGTACGAGTGGAAGGATGTCCCCGAGTAGCGCATATTCCCAATGCTAAAGAAAAGAGTGAGTGAGGCGACTGAAAGGAGGAGGTGGCAAAGTCGTAGTCAACAAAAAAAGTAAGTGGTGACGGGTGAAAAAAACTAATGCTAAGCCTCAGCCGTACCAAGAGTGGTGGAGTAAGAACGATGGATGTCCTATGAGAAAAGACGTCAGCTATTTGACTTGTACCAAAAACAGTGGAACCTGGTGAGGGTTGAAGGAAGGTGCGAACGAAGTGAGTTAAGCGAGACAAAGAGCAGAAGAGTTCCAAAATGATCAAAAACAGGGATTTTTCTTAAAAAAAGTGAGAACTTGTTGGTACAAAGTGATAACATTATGGTACATTGTTGTACCAATGTTGGTACATTGTTGGAACATTGTGAGAACATGTTGGTACAATGTTGGAACTTTCTTTCAACTTTGTTGTACCAATGTTGGTACATTATGGTACAATTATGGTACATTTATGGTACATTTATGGTACAATGCTGATACATTAAAGTTTGTGAATTCTCAACGGGCATTATTCAGGAGAAAAGAATTGAGGTGCGACGAAGGGTCGAGTTACACGTGAGCGAAGCCGGATATCCTTTTTTTGAATAAACTATTGATGTTATAAATGGCTTATAGAGGAGGAGCTAGGTTCACCAATCACCAAGAAGAAGGTGCGCGGAGCATAAACGAATCCAGTTCTAGTTCTAGCTCTTGCCTATCGAGATGAAGGTGAAGACGAAGCAGGGGAAATAATCCCTGGCTTCGCTTCCTCGTCGAATGCGCTATTTTATCCGTCCATTGGAAGTGGTGTTGTTGTTAGGTCGCCATGATATGGTTTTGTTGGTCTTTTCTTTGGTCAAAGATGTCATTAGCTCGTACAGCTATAGATTGAAAAAGAGCCTAACACTCACTCACCCACGGATCGCCTTTGATTAGTATACGTCTTTGTATTATTAGTCTATGCTATGGCGTACTCTTTGTCTTAGTATAGGCCTTAGTCGTTTGTTTGACATCGCTTTGTCGAATCATCAGTGCTAAATCTATCATATCGAGGGGAAGCTGGTTTAAGCGATCCATCCATAGGAGCAAGAGGCGAAGGTTCAAGGTCTCCACAAAGTAAGAGTTCAACAAATCTTAGTTATGGATTGGCTCTTCGAGGGCGAGCTTGCGAGTGAGGTGCGAGCGCCTGCGAGCATAGTTATGTGAAAGAAGGAGCAGGAGATCGAAGTGAGTAGGAAGCGAGGGGCGAGGGTTGTTAGGTCTTAGATATAGATAATCCTAGTCAAGAACTGAAGAATCTCTTATTCATGCATTTCCGTCGTCCTCTGCTTCTCACGGAACTTTGGTTTACAATGTGTATTGGGTTGGTTCATTTTTCTTAATTGAAAGAATCACTAGAGGGTGGCCCTGGTATTAAAAGCGGAAAGAAGATTTTCTCACTGCAAGCGTACCAGTTCTCCTAAGATAGGCCCATCCCGATTCTACTTCAAAAACATAAGTCGTCTAAGTGAAGTGTTCACTCTTCAAAGCGATGGTCAGCAAGAGCTGTATGATCGACGGATGGTTTGATTGAATAAAAAAAAGTCTTTGTTCGACCAATAAAAAAGGGTGGTATTAGCTCTCCAATTAGTACGTGGGTTCAAGAGTCTTCCCTAACTGTCTTTACTCACTATGATCGCCTGACTTAAGCGCAATACCCTTTTGCAGCATCTGTTGGATTAGAACCAATGATTTCCCTTTCTTCCAAGCTACCAACTGAGTCATTCGCGTCTCTTCATGGATCTTCTTCCAACCAAAGCTTCTTTTCAACCTTGATTCAGTTCTAAGTGACGTCTTTAGGGTTGGCAATTAAGTGGGGAACTTTTTCCTCGAAACTCATCTCCCTAACCTAAAAAGCGCCTCTCGCTTCGCTCACGCTACACTCGACCGTTCGCCCATTCTTAACTGCCTGCGTATCTCCTTCACACTACTTTGATCACTTTGTTACCGGTCATACGGACATCGTTCAACCAACGTCAGATTATTCAACCACTCGTGCCTCTAGAGCTGTATAAATGGCTACGGTGGAGTCGCTCAGAGTAAGAAAGCGATCAGTTAAATAACCAACAAGTCTTGGTAAGCCCGGGAAGCCAAAGTAACCCTCACCATGAGTAGAGGCCGCTGACTAACAACACGAACGAAGGGAGGGATGAAATACACTTCATGGACTTAGGTACTGATTTTTACCTTCTCTCTTTGTATGAATTCCTGCATTAACACTTTTACCTATTCCAGTGACTGACCTATTTCTTATGTGTTTCAGGTTGAGACACTGGATTGGCTACGATTACTCAAAGTGGCTTCAGAGACCTCTACTTTGTGATGTCTAAATCCCGATGCGGAAGGCGGATCGAAGTGAAGGTGATGCCTATTTTGAACCATAAGAAACCCTAAACAAGGAAAGTAGAAAGGTGGATGTTACTCGTTCAGAAGAAGCGGCAATCTGTCCTAATTCATTTCTCAAGTTGAGTATGTATGGAAGTAAACAGGGGAAGAAGGGTCTGGTGCATCATAAGGTTTAGGCAGAATATAGGTTAAAGTGCAGAAAGAACTCAAATATTGTATATAACGGAATAATCAATGTATGCGAATCTAGAAGTGAAGAGATCTCGTTCCCAGTACTCTTTGGATTGTAGCACAACTCTGACTTCCAATCTTTCCTTTTACCACGATGCAGTTCACTTACGTCGCTACACGGTCACCTCACTATGATCGACTTCACTCACTTCTGCCTTTCGGTATCAATCTCTCCTCTCTTCGGGGAAATCACAAGTAGGACCATTTTTACCCTCTTTCGTAACCGGGCCCAAAGTTAGAGAAGAGGCGATCGAAGTGAAGTTCCAGCAAGTGGAAGGGAACGAGATGCAGGTCTGCTACTACTTAGCGCATATGGAAAACTAAGAAATTGACAATTAGGGGACTCTATCCATATTTTGAGAATTCGACTTCGCTCTGATGATGACAGGGAGGAACTTATGAAGACCGGACGCGGGCTTTCCTTAGTTCACAGGTTCAGCTCTACGAGATCGTCGACAGTAGTCTGAGTTCCGTCTTCCATCTTGGGGCCAGCAGGCTCTGGTTCACGGATGATTTCTGCCTCGGTCGCAAGTGGCTGATCCTCATCCTCGTCGTAATAATTCGGTCAGAGAGTCAGCATTTTACAGTGGTGGATTTGCGCGCACTACCTCTTCAGCGTGTCCGAGCGTAACTTAAGACTTCGTCGTGGATTGTGCGTGGCAGACGGGTCCCCTTATATTATATCTCGGAACTCCTATATCGGTAAGCCTTCCGCTTGCTAACACCACCTCTCGGTGTAGAGGGCCGTGTGAAGAGCTAAAAAGCGTAGACTTTCATAGTTCCCCGTCCCACCCACTTTGAAGCAGTAAACGCGGTCCATTGGTGGGATATCTGGAAACGTCGATCTCGACCAACCGCTCTTCTTCGAAAGGAGTTGACGGTCTCTGTGGTGATCGTCGCTCCGATATAATATGATAGGCTTTCGGCCCACTCTAAATATAAAAAACTCGTAACTAACCCATAACAACTAACGTCACGCCCCAAGCCCTTTGAAGATTCAGTATACCTACAGGAATTGGCTGAAAAGCGGGGACATACCATTCTATCTACTCCACTCGCTATCACCCGTTTTTTGAAGGAGCTCTAAGTCAAACATGCTTCGCACCTTTGAAGCAAGACCGACCGAAGACCCTCGGGTGTGCCCCAGTTTCAGACTCATAGGACGGGACAGTGGTTTGAGAAGTGAAGTGGCTATTTCTGGATGGGATTGAGAGGTCAAATAAGACAAGGTTAAAGTGAACCTAACAAAGAGCCAAATGCCGACCTGGGGATGATGAGGCAGTAAATTGATGCAATCCTTAGGGCGGATTAGGTCTCCTTTCTCGCCTTAAGAGAGAATTGACGGCCCGAAGAGAGGACCCTTAGGAGGAACCTTCAATCTTAAGAAGACCTGTGACCCATGAATGTGCATGGAGTGAAGAATACGACCAAGAGGAAGACCCAGAATCAATTTCATACTTTGACTACAGAATAGACTACACAAGACAGTGGCTTCAACACAAAGCTAGTCAGAAAAAAATACAATAGTAAAGCGGATAACGTATTGATTGCCCAAGGGTCGATAAGGTGCCTGAAATACTGCGCCGGTAGAATGGATATAATGGCAAGCAGGTCCAAGCCGGTGTGTAAGCGAGAGGGAAGGGCTCCTGAAGCGAAGGCTCCTGCAACTAGTGAAAAAAGTACTGCCTTCTGGAACTGAATCTTAAGCGACGAACAAATGAGGGTTAAAGAGTTTATGGCGAATATCCTCATGGAAGGTATGAAGTGTGAGGATGAAGAACTCACAAATAACGTACCATTCGTACCCTATGGTCTGTCTTTTCTACGCAGCTGCTTTACTTCTTCCTCCGAAAAGGAAGAGTGAGTGAGCTCTCGAAAGACCTGGTACAGACTCGAGCGAAGTTTATATCTTTATTTGCCAGCCAATTCGTTCATGAAAGTACGCTAAATGCTCAATTCATCTTTCTTTAAATCCCTGGTTTCAGCGCGACAAGAACAATTTATTAGAGTTGCTCAACGAGGAAAGCTTGTGAAGTTGATCCCGAAAAGAAGGCGCGGAGCGTGGTTCAAAGGGCTTGGGGCCATGGTTTGACAGTTAGTCCCGATACGACTCTCATCTAATTGACCGCGACAGACGTTGTGTTGGCTCGGATGAGCGTAATCACGAAACCTGCATATCGTTCTATGTACTATCAGTTCCCCCGAAATAACATCTATATCGGAATGACTTTTCTGCTTTTTCCTCCCCAGAAGGAAGAAAGAACTGACGTTTAGAAAAGACAAGGTATGACTTTGGTTCTTAAAGATCGTCAGCTTGTTCTGAACGGACACAAAGTCGTTTTAAAATCTTAGCGGCACAGGGTCGGGTCCAACGTGCGTACGGTCATACTGGAAAGGTGGTTTCCCTGTGTGTCTATGTTAAGAAGAGGTTGTCTCGCAAGCAATAAATCAAATGGGTCGAACCCAAGTAATAGAGATCCTCCAGTCCCCACACTAGGAAAGAGAAGTCAGACAAAAACAAGCAATTTGAGGTGGCAATACGTCTCATTTTCAGATGTAAGTTCAGCCATGGAACTATTTAATCTGGACGACTAAGAAAAATAAAGGTGTCGTACAAAAGTGCGCCTGTGTCGATACTGAAATTAGTGTTGAAGAAGGGTTCCTCCCAGCCAATCGCTCCTCTGTGGTAAGGGATCCAGTTTGGGGACTTATCATTCATTTGTGACAAAGTTTCTAGTCGTATCAGGTGTGTGTCCTCGCAAGTTCGCCCTAAACAATCTATGTCCGTCTAGTTTCGAACTATAGTTTTCTCTTCAAATCTCTCATGACCACTTGTACGTACACCCATCCGCTCCAGTAACGGCAAATGGGTTCCCCCTGATCTCCATCTCCATCTAGGTAGTGGTATTATTCAGGAATAGTAAGAATGGTGAGGCGCGAAGCGACAAAGTAGTGAGGTGCCGCGCGAAGTTCAGTCTAAGAATAGCGACGAAGGCAGGCTCTGTGTACACGAATCAATGCCGCCTCTACCCCTATGTATATCAATTGAATTGTTCCCGGGTTCTTTATCTTTTTCTTCCTCACTTCGCGCAACGGATTGCTTGCTTCTTCTGCACGCTACGCATCGGTGGTCGCCTCTGTCAACAAAGCTTTTATCGCTTCACCACTTCGTTCTCTGTCTTAGGCATTCCATTATTCTAACTCTCGTGTCTTTTCTCTGTCTTTTCACGTAGATAGAGAGAGAGTGCTTTGTACGTACTAAACGTCACTATTTTAGTCTTTGGTTTGACAGTAAACCTTTGAGAAGACGAATACTTAGTCTCCGAACGAAGGCAATGCAATGTAGGCTGTCAACAAAGAAAGCCAGTGTCCGAGTAACCATCAGCTTATCGTGACCTGACCTACTACTCCCTTTTCTGCGCTTTAACGCTTTCTTTAATATGCCTGCCTTTGTACAGTACACGGTTGTTTTGTCGACGTTTTGAACCTCCCTCTGGTCGCCTTCGTCAATTTCATTACCATTAATTAGATAAAACAGAGTTTCTCACGGATATGGATGGGTTCAAGTTAAAGCCAAAATCTTTCAAATCGATACACAAACAAAGGAAAGACAGTAATCTCTCGCACAATAAAAACATACATCGATGAGAGACGGGAATGAATACAAGAGATATCGGAGGGGGAATCTTTATTGATGAATACTGTTGCTCTCTTTCCTTCAGTTGGATTCTCTATTTATTCAGCAGGCAATACTTATAAATAAAAAAAGGAAGTATGTACCCGACTAAAACAAGAAATACATTCTTCCTTTATGTCAACCCTGAGTTAGGTTCTTTGTCTTAAGTATTACCTCTCCGTGAGTGCTTGCTTCGGTCTTCTTTCCTTATTCCCTAGGTAGGTTCGAAGAAATTCTGTCTTTCTTCTGTGATTTTTCTCGACTCCTGCTTTAGACCATTACGAACAGAAAGGAAAGCGATATCTAGACTCAAAACTTGATTCACTTTCTGAGCGCTACAAACCTTATTTACGGCATTTTCTTGCTTCATCTCCTTCCCTCTGTCTGTAGTTTGGAGTCGGTCTTACTCCAACACCACGTATTTTTCTTTTTCATTATTTGTTTTGTAGTAGAGACAAGCTCCCTCGTCACTCTTTATACTTACTTCTTTCTCAGCTTATGTCTTCAGATGGTACGCTCCTTTCAACCATATCGTTTTGTCTTTCTTTTCTTTGTCAAAGTTATTTTTTCTCCATTATTAAAGTCAACCATTTTTTCTTCAATCTTATCTAACGCTCCATCAAAAGTGAATTCACTCACATAGCTCGCCTTTGCTTCTTTTTGGCATCCCTTCTCACGACTAAGGGTTAAAATAAGTACTTGTTGCTACGCACCTTTCTTCTTATTTTGTTTGACACACAGACAATTGATTCATCTCAATATTTAAGGATAACCTTGTGAGGCGACCTACCAGACGAGTCTACCAAAAGTGACCACAGGCAAGGAGGAGTGAGGCGCGATATAAATGATGGGCGCAATAGCGAAACCAGGACGATCGATTCTACGAGAGCAACCTACACCATTTTACGATAAATATCTCCGCTTGGGTGGAACAACGAAGAAAAAAAGCTTCTCGATATCAGCAAAAACGACCTGTACCCAATGCATGCTGTCTGTGGCCCGACCTTCTTTTTATACCACTACCACTTTCGAGCTGTGAACAAGATCAGAGTAGCCAGTACTGGATTCGACGGTGGTTGTCTCGACTCTGGCTTCAAAAAAGACTGGGTTATTTTCGATATCTGGGAGTTTACTCTTTTGAGAAATGAATAAAGTTTAGGATTTCGTTAGTCGGTTAAAAAAGAAATCACCCAACGTTTGTGGTGGCTCTTTAGAAAATGCTGTGAAACGGTAGCGGATAATAACGACAGAACGAGCACTTTATTTAGAGGATTCGGAAAAGACGAAGTTTGGGAGCAGTGTAGCGCTTGAAGCGGAAGAGGCAAGCTCAATATGGCAGAAGTTCCTCCGTCACCCTGACGTCGCCCTTATTCTATTAAGAAGAGTTCCGCGACTCAAATTTATAGCTTCGTTCGCCCTCCTATCGAAAAGCACTTCCGAACCGAGAAAATGCAACTTTTGCAACTCGAGAGTAGACTGGCAGGTGGCGCATTTCCATCTCTGAACGGCAGGAGCGAGATCTCGAAGCATAAATCAATGTCGTAGATAGATTAGAGTAGTCAAAATACTCACGTAGATCGCGTCAAAAACGGGACCACCCAAGCGACTGCTGGATTCGAACCAACATTTGGACTTTTAGTAAGCCCATTTTCTCCATTAGAAAGTCGCCTTTTGTTTTCGTCAGTTCGGTTGAAATTCTCACAATGGAAGAAGTTAGGCAAAGTCTTGTTTCGAAAAAAGAATCAACTAACCAATTAAAGTAGTGATACTTTGTTTTAAGCTTTGACACAAACAAATTCAAATTCATGTTAGAAGGTGCAAAATTAATAGGTGCAGGAGCCGATGTCGGTATTGGAAACGTTTTCAGTGATTTTTCTGTTTTTTGTTTCTTACTAATAAACGTATTCGGTCTAATTCTTTTTATGGAGGGAAACCCCCGAAATAAACGCATTTTGGACGCCGGGGCCTCATCCTCTGCGGCAGCTAATGACCCAGAAGATGACGAGCGAAAGCCCCAGCGGATAAGGCGGGAAAGGAAGCCGCCCCGAGACGACGATCTATATTCAGATGTCAAGAGGGCCATGGAAACCATGATACGTCAGAAAGTAGAAAAAATGTTGGGATATCGCCTTAAAGAAAAGCTATCTGAAAAGACAATGGAACCCGTTTTTCGTGCTATTTGCGATGAAAACAATGTTTATAAGAGCTTACGTGAAATTGAACAAGAATTGCACGAATCGCTCAAGTGTGGCACCCCCAGTGCGTATTTCGACCAAATTCTGGAAATCCTTCTAAGCAAAAGCAAAGACATCTTTCGATTTTAACAATCCGCATCATTATGATAACTATCCCCAACCATTTTTTCTAGTTTTTAGTACAAAGTTTAGCGTTGAGAGTCTTTTGTTGGAAAAAGCCACGCACGCACCTACAACGAAAAACAAAGTAATCAGTCTTATGAATGTCTTTTTGAAATCAAATTCAAGTTTTTTATTATGTAGTGGAAACGCCTTAAAATCAGAAATCTTACGCTCTAGCTTGAGGAAAGAAGTGTTCTTGGTAGATGCCTTTTTTTGTCACCCTATCATTTGTATGCAAGATGAGCCTACATCCGTACCAATAAACCCTGCCACCAGGTTTGAGAATCAAGTAGGATCCATGAATGTAGTAGATGGTGAAGAACTTCCTTTACCCACCACCCCCTCCGCTACCGATAAACTGAAGTTCGATGCTGAGTTAGGCCTACAAGCTAACGCTCAACAAAGAAAAGTGTTTGGACTTCCAAAAAGATTCAGACAAAACCGAGCTTGGATAGAACTAAAAACAAAGTGGAGAGTCAAAGGCTTTCTTCTTCAAAAAGTCAAAGGAGGATATTCAGTAGCAATCGCGGGTTTCGTTGCCTTTCTTCCATTACGTGCTCTCATCACTCATAGGATAGCGAATGATCGATTCACTATTGAGAGCATTCACCCCAATAGGAGAAAGATTGTTGTCTTCTAATTTCATTTGTTGTTTAGAAAATAATGCGCATTGAATGAATCATCCCCCGTGAGAACAGGTACCACAACCTCCTTTACGTCATCTCTCTCTTGTCGAAAATAAAAGACAAAGTTAAGACTAAACAATTGGATAGTCAGGTGGAAGCGTTAATAAAGCCAATGACTCGTCGTCAGTGGTAAACAAAGTTGATAGTCGTATCGAATGAATGTCAGAAGCTACTGATGAGTGAGAGCGCCTAAAAAAAGTTCACAAAGAATCTTTTGTCAAAGTTTAGAAACTTCGTACAGAGCATCTCGGAAGAAGATGAGCAATGTTCAGAGAAACATCAAGATGTTGTCCATTTACTACCAAAAAGAAATAATACCTTTGTGACCGTGACAGATGCTATGGGGAATAAACGAATTGGGGCCTCAGCAGGGGAGGTGACAGGAGGCTCTCGTCTTTCTAGGTATGCTGCTGAAGCTACTGCGGAACATGTCGGGCGAGAAGCCATCAAGATGGATATTAAGTCGGTTGTCATAAAAGTAAAAGGATCCGTCTCTTTCAGGAAAAAGAAAGCCGTGATCTTGTCTGTAGGGCTAAACGACTTTGTCACATATATTTGCGATGTGACCCAACTATCACATAATGGATGCCGACTACCAAAAAAACGTCGTGTTTAATTTTCAATTTCATTATTCCGGAAAAAATTCCAGCCTAAACCTTGTATAAACGAAGTCTTGGACACAGAAAGATGCTACGCACCTCCCTACGGTCGCCTTGAGGCATGCAAAAGCACCGCTAAGAGCCAGGTTCATGAGACTCAAGTATCAGACCAACCTCAGGCGAACGAAGTGAAGAAGCATTTTGCTACGTTGTGGGGTTGCATGCGAACGCGGGAAGAGGAGATTCAGGCAAAGGGTTGGATGAGACAAAGTATAGAGTCCAAAGCGGGAATCAGCCTATCATCATATAGGCAGCGGTACAGCGTCTTGTTGAATAAGCTGCCTATTCAGAGGGAAGAACCTTTGACGTAAGTTGAATCTAGGTGGGGTTAGACGTCGGAAGGGGACTGGTCTTGCACCGAAGTTTGGTCCTTCGCCCCCCCTTCGGTCGCCTTTTGCACAGCTACAAATCCGTGTAAGCTCGTGGTCTAAAAATAGCGAAAGTATGCCTTTCACTTTTCCATCATCGAGTTGAAGTCCGTAACGACTCTGAGGGTAGTTTGAAACTGTATTCCATCTCCCCCCTTACCTTAGTTAATTCTGGAAGAAGCAAATCAAAAGAACGAAGTTGTCTAAAAGAGCTTCGCACCTCTTAACTTTGTCTCTGGGACCTAGCTTCTGGGAACGAAGTGAGGTCAGCGGCTTATACAAAGAAAAAGGTTTAGGCCGTCGTAAGCGAGTCAGCGGGCAATACTTGTTGTTAGTCAGCAGCCTATTTTGACTTTCTCTTCTTGACTTCGATCTTGATTTCCCACTATTGTCTTTTTGCGCTTGACTTAAGTCTATTTAGTATTCGCTTTTCTAGATTTTTTTTACTTTTAAGAGGTATGGCCGAAGACCGAGCCTTGTATCGATCGATGGGATTCTCTATTATTGACCCTAATGCGGCCATTCCCTTTCTTCTTTTTGTACGCGGGACTCTGACTCTACAATCCATCTTTCGGGTCAAAAAAAAGTGGATTTCGCGTTCTTCGATTGACAACAGAGGCGATCGTAGAACAACACCATATAAAACCTCTGTTTTGCCTTTGTACAAATCAGTATCTCCCCTCTCTTTTTAAGATGCTCCGCACCTCCGATGGATTTTTAGACACTGATCCAGAACGACTTCTTTCTGATCGATCGGCGAAGACGTCGTAATTCAACTATTTTTCCGCTCTACTCTTCGGTGACAAGGCGATGAGAACAGAGGGGCGAAGATGTGAGCGGTTGCTTTCTTTTTGTTCACGAATCGCTGCGAATGAGTCGATGTCAGCAATTTCTTGCATAACCTCGCGTTATAGAAGTAGGCAAAACCATTGTCTTTTTGAACCCGAAGACAGACGACGTTTAGTAAGGTCGAAAACGGTTGAATTAGCTTTATCTCTTCCACTGCCGAGAACAAAGAAAGTGATTGGACTTCACAATCTTTCCCGACTACCACAGCACTGATGAAAACAATTGGCTACTGCCTTCTTCTTTGTGGTGCGAGTTCTTACTCTTTATTTCATCCCTGACAAGCAACGAAGTTTAGGCTGCTTAGGATCTAACTGCAGTAGGAGACCGTTGACTCTGTGGTCAACCTCAGCCAAGTGGTAGAGGTTTGGTAGAAAAACTGACCTAGGGGTGGGTTTTTCTTCTTTAGTGATCTAATCAGAGACGGCTGCTGGTCCCTCCCACCAGCCCTATCCGCAGACCTCATGGAACTTTATAGGCTTCTAAAAGAACTCCCATCCGTCGCCTTCTCCTGACCAGGTTAGAAGAACCAAAGTAACCGTCTTCGGGCTGGCTGTCCACTCTTCCCTGCGGTCACCTTTGCACATAGCCTGTCCATAGTGCTCTGCGAACTACTCCTTCGACCAGGCTACAAGCTCAACGCTCATCCTTTCTCTCTTCTTTTTACCAAGAAAGCACTTTTTCTCATCACTCAATGGGGAAGTATACATACCACTTTTGACTGAAGTCGTCCCTAACCTAAGGTCCCGAAGGCAAAAGAATGAGTTCAGGCTGCCCTCCCTACGGTCGTGACTTTGGAATTCCACTTTGGCTTTGGAAATAGAGCTTCTTTTTTGAGCTCAGGCATCCACGCCACAGAGTGCTGCACCAACCAGATCATACGAAGACTGGGCGTCCGTCAGACACCGAGCTTCTTTTCTACCTTCAATAAAGAGTAAGTACGCTTTGATGATCAGCCTATTTATTATTTATTAATTAAGCGAGGCACCATTCGTATTTGGGTCAAGTGTATATTTTTCAAGTGAACAAAGTAGTTTCACTCCGAACTTTGTGTACCACTGATAAGAGCAACCGTAGGTAGTGTAACGAGACAAACCCTTTATCTACATCAATCAGAGGAATAGACTATGATTACACCGATGACTAGGTATGTTTCGCACCTCGATCAAAGTTGTTATCTTGGACAAAGGCGTGCAGAAGAGAAGCGACGCGGGTTATTTAGTAACGGTCTTAGTATAGTTAAAAGTCAGAGAAGGGGACATAGAGTAAGGAAGAGCGAGAAAGAGATTATTAACTTTTACGTGACATGCATGCCTAATATGTTCCACGAAGGCAGAAAACGAAGAGGAAAGAGCTCTAAGAAGAGATTTAGATCTGACATAGGGTTGTTTTTGCGCCTAACCGCCTCACAAGCTCGACTCACTTAATGGTTAAAGCACTTCTTTGGCTAGATAAACTTCGTTCCGACGACAGCATAGATGGTCTCTTTTTTCTGTGTATCCGTCAATGTTAGAGTTGGAGTTATGGTCCTTGTTTGGCTTTTATTTTAGAAATGAGTTTTTATAGCTATACGAGCGCCCTCTCTTCTCAAGCAAGGTCGAGTCAACTTTGTCCAAACCACACAAAGATGGAAAGGTGAAAAATGGAGAAATGGAGCTTGACCCATTATTAAGATCGAGAGCTTTTATCCAATCATCCTTTTTGGTGGAATAACTTCGCCCATCTTCCCCGTGCCTCTCTCTTGAGTTCAAATTCCGAGTTCATGCCATTTCACGTCTTAGAGACAACTTCGCTTCCTCACAGAAGGAATAGAATCCCTTTGGCACGAGAAAGATATGTACGACTGAAGTTCCGAGTTTCTTTGTTTGGCCAAATAAATATTAATAGATATAGAGATGCCCATCCCAGAGACCGACGTTTAGACACGAAGTTTAGACAAAGAAGGTGGGGAAGTAGAATCAATGAACCATTTTTCTTCTGTTTCGCATTTTTCCTATAAGAAAAGTACTGAATGTACACAGTTATGAGCGAACGTTTCCTTAGTCATAATATCCTATTTAATATGGTTTTTTACCCTTTTTTGTTTTACCAATTTTGACAAATAATAGATAGAGTCCGTGTACCAAAAAGCGGTGAATGTAAAACAACCTGGTGCCATATCCTTTGTTGATAATAGAGCTGCTCTTTTACACATATGAAAAGCACATGTAGAAAGAACTCGTCGACTGGACGTACCCAAATCACTTAGGACCCACGCAAATCCAAATCCTTTTATGTCTCAGGCGACCGACCAGAGGCTGTAAGCGCGTAAAGGAAGTAGTCGGGCGAACGACGCGCTTCGGACAACCTTAAGGACCGATGAAAGCGCTTAGATTAGAAAGGAAGAGGATGAATACTACAAGCATAGAGCTATGACCCCTACGACGATGACATAGATCCATCACTTTAGCCATATGTTGCTGGAACACCGGTTTACCAATCAGAAGCATGACGATAAAAATGAAACTGGATCCACCGAAAGAAAAAGGAAATAAAGGAGACCATAGGCGCGAAGCGAGTCTATTATCTTTCCAAAGTATATCGATAAAGATTGTTAGTCTTACCCGTCCAACATTGTTATTATTTGTGAACGTATTTTGAACAAGAAGTGAGTTCCTGTCTTCGCATATAAAATATAGATCTTCTTGTTTTCGATACCTTGATTAGACGCTCTTCTGCCTGCGTTTCGTTCCCATACCATCACAAACAACATCCCTTTTTCGTTGATAGGTTGTCTTCGTTCGCTGCCGGTCTTGAAGCGGGCCCCGGCTAGGGACTAGTGGGAAGGGTTTATAAAGGAGGCGCTAGGTCTTTTTCCAATAACGGCGAGTAAACCACCGAATATTCCTATCTAACTTCTACTACGATAACGACGGAAGGGTAACGAAGGCAGTACGAAGAGTCAAGACGAGAGGCGACCATAGGGAGTAAAGAGATTAGGTTTCGGTCTAGTGACGGTAATCATGTTCAAAACCACTACTCAACCATTAAGAAACTAATTGAAAAATGGGTCTTTCTGTCCGTCCCCGGTCGCAGCCGTTTTGTAAGACTTTTTTGTTGATATTGTGACTCAGAGCAAAGTAGGTGCTCTAATGAATATATGTCAATACATTAAATTGTAATTGTTCGATCGAATCCTGTTTAATTGCAAACGGAGATTGCGGTTCGGTACCGGAAGTCTAACTATCGGAGACCAAGGAAATATAGTAGTTATAATATATGGGGCAAGAGAAGAACGACTCTGTTTGAAGAATAGGAGTAAGCTGTAGCTGGACCTGATTATGCAGCCAACGATGCTGATAAGATCTTTTGATAAATAAGAAAAAGAAGAAAGAGTTTAAGTGGGGGTAGTGGACGCCGACCACGGATGAAGCATCGGGATGTAAAATAGTCAGTTGTAAGTCCGATTGTTTAGTCAAAGTAAGCCATTTTTTGTTTCAAACATTTTTTAGGTTGATCGACTAAGTCGTCTTTAGTAGGGTGATCATAATTTCAATAAGCAAATGAACTCGAAACGAGAAATTCCCGGATGTAAGTAAGGATAGATAAACTTTCACTTTCTAGCCCTGACGCCTAGCTCTATGACGCGTGCATCGTCGTTGTAAAGCAGTGGTATCTATATACTACCCAAACGCAGTCTACGGATAGAAAGACAAAGGTTTTGAGGTGTATTGTGACGGGTTAGGGGGTACTGCTGGATCAAGGTAAAGTAAAGACAAAGGATAGGCCATACCATACTATCAAGCGTAAGGAAAGAAAGCGATAGCTTGTTGAAGTATACGTAAGGAGTCATAGGTGGAATGACTCCGGGAATGGAATGATGATCTTTGGGTGGGTGTCTGCTGCCCCTGGTTAGACTCATCCGGCGCATTGGCTATCTGGGGTAATAGGCTTTGCGAGAGTTTTGCTATGAGATATGCGCTTATTAACCGATGTTCCAGCTCTGTGTGGGTAAGAGGAGCGTAGGTATAGAAATCATTCAAGGATTCTTTCTCATACTGAACAAAGTCTTAAACGAGGTTATAAGAACTAGGTTTTTTGATCAATTACCCTGCGACTAACGCAAAAAGGGTCCCTTCGGCTTGAGAGACCCGTCACCCTCTATACGGTCGCCTGCGGTAACCCTCGTTATAAAATGATATGTACTCTTTATTGAATTGAATCACCTAATCTTAAGTCTATATACTATCTATATATCCCCTCTTAGTTTCCGTCTCTCTACGCTATAGGCTCTTCTTAGGCGTCGTCATTTCATTTAATAGTCCTTCCTTTCGTTACCACTCGACCAAGTATGGAGTGTCCCCTAGAAATGAAAAGAAAGGGGCTTTCGCTTAGCTTAGGGATACAAGGCAAGCGCTCTAAAGAAGTGTCATTGTGGGTAAACACAGTCAAAGTATGATTTCAATTGTTCTATCAAAAGGCGTCAGAAGTTCAGTCGTCAATATTACGGATAGGAATGGGACGTCAGCTCTGTGATCCTATTTATTATTCATTGGTTTTCCTCCATGATGATCGATCTTATCCAGTAGTGGCTTATTCACCTTATTAAAGCCTTCCATCATCATAATTGTCTGTTACAACTACTTTGATGAGGAAACAAGAGAGGATATAGTGATTGCTGAGAGAGAACCAAAGATAGAATTATGTTTGAATCTGCTATTGGATTAGTATATTATATATGCATTGAGTTCTAGTGTTTGTGTTAGAGTGATTCTTCTTGGCCTGGAGTGCTTGTTCTTATTATTTAATTATTATACGTTATTCCTGGTAAAAGAGATAATTATGGAAGAGATCTAAACCAACGGTGGAAGTGAAGTGAGCGTCCGTGAACGAACGCTCTCTCTGAACTGAATGTTAAAAGATATCATTAGAGAATCCTAGTCAGATTGAATACCAAGAGCCAGAGGATGGATTGGTTTGTTCTATTTTTATACTGGATGTCCATACGACTCATACGAGGTTTGGTAAGTCACTGGATTCGCGACTTTTTGTTTTGACTCCGTACCTTCGCTTAACAACTCATTATTGGATGCTTTTTCATCATCCTAGTACAAGACCCCCTTGTAGCGATAAGGTAGTCTTTTTATTTATTTAAGACAACTTTGGCTTGAACAGCAGTTAATAATGAACAAAAACTGTATTTCCCCAAGCAACACACTATTTACTGGATCATCGGAACCAAGACCATTTTATGATCAGTAGCAGTGTAAGAAGCGGAATCCTCATACCGTCATCACGCGTTTAGGTAGTTGAACAAGAACAAAGTGAAGAGTCTTCACAAACCAGGGTTTTTACCTGTACCACTGAACTGAGTTCTTTGTGTCTAGGATGTATAGCTATCATAATGTCAATTACACACCTGCTTCTTCCCCGTGATTCTACAAGGGGTCTTGTTGTTTCAAAAGCTGTCAACTCAGTGGTTTTTAAGCTTTCTTTAAAAATGTAATAGACAACTATTCAAGTCTTTGTTACAAAGTTTAGTCAATCAGTGATGGTACTAGGCTAGGAAGCTCTTACATTGGATATATAGCTGTAAGCTACACACCGGCTGGGTTTGGGGTTCTGGTTGGGCCTTTGTCCTTGGTTAACTTTCCGAAACAATCGTGGGTATGTTCTTATACCGTGGCTTAGAGATACGTTCGTTCGTAGTACTTTTTGAAGCACTACCACTCCCCGATTGGAATTCTGTGTTGGAATATACGTTCGAAGCAATGGGTAAGGTTTGGCCCGTAAATGGGTTTTTTCTGTCATTTTCTTTAGCGAGGCAATGAGAAAACTTTGTGACCAACCTGAAGGAACCATAAAGAAGAAAAGTCCCCATATTCTCCGATATTGAAACCATACCACTCATTCTCCGACATTTTCTGACAGAGGAAAGACTCGAAAGTAAACTTCAATCGCCCTCAGTTCCGTAAACTAAACCGTACTCTCTTACACCGCTTGCTTCTGATGCAGGATCGCTTGCTTCTTATGCTGGCGACCGAAGGGAGGGTAACCGATGCTTTGTCTCTTTCTGCTGCTGAAAGACAGTAATCGAGGGGCGAGGAACGAGCGAAGTAACCGATGCTCTACTCGCAAGCTCGCGTTCGGCACGCTCGGCTTCTGATGCACGATCGTCATCTCTATTTCCTCACTGCGAGAAAGATAACAACGACTGCTTGCTTCAACTTTCAATGAGGGATTTCTTTCTTCTGCAAGGTCGAACTTACGCCTTCGGTCTAGGGTGGCTAGGTAATGAAATTCACTCACTTCGATCGCAACAACAAACTGATAGCTGCTTTCTTCTGAAGCGGTCGCCTTTTCCATCGCTGCGTAGGCTTATTTGGCAGTCACTCCACTCGTTTTCCGTTACTTTGTTTGAATAATTTGGTCAGTCAAAAGACTATCTCTCTGCTTCTCTCTGTTCTTATTATTCTTATTCTTCAATCACTGCAAAACTGTATATTTCACTGGGATTTTTCGACAAAACCGGATTTGACTGGTTGAAGCGGACTCCATAAATTGATAAAGTCTCGCCATCATATGTCTTATCGGTCGCCTCCCCCACGATATAGAAGACTGCTTCACTCGCCTACTCACTAGCTGTGTTCCGCTCACCCAAAAAGACAGTAATCGATTGCTTCACTCACTTCGTTCGGCCTTTACACCTACGGTCGATAACGAGAACGACTGTCTCACTTCGAGAAAGAGAACAACTGCGAACCTCTATCAACAAAGCTCGAGATTCCACTTATTGTCTAAAGAGCCACCACATACGTTGGGTGATTTTTATGGGTTATGACTGAGCTATTGAGTCTGTGTCGTCACGGTTTATGTTGAATTGAGTCGTAAAATCCCGGGTTTTTCTACACTTTTTCATTGTTTTTTCTCTCTTTTTCACTTAGTAAAAACTCCCCGAAATACGATTTATCACTTCATTTGTTGCTCAAACACTGCTGGTACTGGAAAAACGAGAGCTTCAACCCGTGTTGGTTTCACTTCTGCTATAGGCCAAACCTCACGCTGCTATATGGGGTCGAAGTGACCAGGCCGGGACGACTCTTCACCATAAACATGGGTTTTTAAAGTTGTCAAAAGATGTATTGGAGATGCCAGAAGCGGAGATATTAGACTCAGCACGTTCAATTGAACAACCCAATATGCAGGAAGGTCAAGGAAGTTGGTGACCTTAGAAGCAGCAAGCTAAGCACGAAAAGCAGAGGTGCGTAGACATACGGTAGAAAGATAGCGAAATTCTCGGGCCAACCCGAACGAGCGAAAGGCAGGTACGATATGGGAACTGTCTCGGACCTAGACAGACCTACTCGGTGAAATAGATATGTCTGCGAAGAAAAGACACTACACCGGTACAGATAGCAGAACCCATGGATGAAGCGTCTTGCTTCTTTAGGCCTCTCCTTTCAGCGGAACAAAGCCAAAGACAGAGTTAGGCTTAGAGTGAAGGAAGCGATAAGTGGGCAGCTCGCGAAGAAGGGGATTGAGCTATACTATGGCTTTTACCTGCTGGAAGTCGCCCTTGTTCAGAATTAGGTTAGGGACGAGGTAGATAGACGAGACGAGAAGGCAGCAAAAAGTCTAAGCCCTATAGGCATCGTTCTTTCTTTACCCCATATAACACATAGGTAGCAGCACGGGGAAATAGAAGCAGTTTCGCCTCTTGTTTCTCGTTCCAGGATTCAATTTATATCCAGCATCTGATCCAGTAGAAGCACTTGTTGACAAAAGCCAAAGAAAGTGGAGTTGTCTTTCTAAATGAATCAACTCGAAACCCTAGCAGCAGTCGCCGATGTGCTTACATGATATGCTACAACAAGGTGCCGGTTAGGTAATTTCACTCAACTCGCCTACGATCAGAGTTCCAGTAAACGAGTAGGCCGCTGCCCAAAGAGACAGACGAATGAGTTTATAGTACTCGCGGTCAAAGCAGACTTCATGACAAGCCCGGTCGATGAACGAGGTGGTATAGCTTCCTTACCCTGATGAGTCAAGAGATCAGAGCTAGAATAAGGTCCGGTATAAGATGCATATAGTTATGGATACTATTTTTTCTCTCCCTATCGCTAAAGTGCAGGCCATGCCCTTCCCCGATGGTATGACCAGAAGAGCTTTCCTCTTGGGGTCGTTCTATCCCCTTCTCTTCCTCTGGCCAAAGAAAGGCTTCTAAGTTCAGTTTCCACAGGACTGAAAAAATCTCTAACAATTAATTTGTCTTATACACCCGGACTATCTTCTTTAGGAGTTTCATCCCCTTCTTTGACACGTATAATGACACGGATCAGTAATGGGATTAGGCCTACTTTGTTCAACCAGTACAGCAAGCTTCGGCGATGTGGCTCTTTTCCTAGTATAAAAGTTCTGATACTACAGGCTATTAGTGTAGAATAGTATACTTCCGGTACTTGCTTCACAAGGTCAACTGAGACTATTGATTCCGATTATTCGGTTTAAGGAAGGAGCCGATCAAGCTAGAGCTCCAAGCAAGAAATTCCAAGAAGTTTGAACTTTTTTCAACTTTTTCACACATTTTTGAACTTTCTGGTTTTTTATTCATTTATCAAGTATAGGCCGCTGACTAACAACACGCTTCACTCTGACGGGTTAGGCTCTCCTCTCAAAGCTCTGATGTTCTTCCTCCGTTCTCTTGCTGCTATTTGCCAAAGTGGAGCATACATTTTAGGCATAGATAGGTCTTGAGTAGATCCATCAGTGGAAAAAGACCTTATGAAACCAACCCCACCAACAGACGTTAAAGCGGATTCTACGGTTGGGAATAGGACTCGATTAACGTACGAGAAGCAACAAATTACGTGATTGAAAGTGGGTAATTGGTCGGATCGACTACTTGATTTATTGGTTGGGGAATAGACTACTGACTAGACTGGTCAAAGTCTTAATGAATATATAATATGTAAAGCAGCGAGCTTAACATGCGCGTTAAGTGGCAAAGGAAGGCAACGTCAGCTTGGTTTTTCTTTGTTTGCTTCGTAGCGACCACTAGACAGAGCACCGGAACTCTAACCCACATGACATGACAAGGCAAACATACTTTTTCTTCTTTCTGTCCCTAGGCGAACAAATCACTGGCTTTGACCATGATTGGGACCTATGACCAAGCACTACCCTAGTGGTAAAAGAGTGAAACAATGACTAAACAAAGGATCAATAAAAAAAAAAAAGAACAAGAAATTGCTGGGCTGACAAATCCAAGTTAAGACCTAAATCCCAAAGAACCCAAGTTAGGAGAACGAAGAAAGATATAAACAAAGTTTAGACAAAGACAAATAAAGACGAAATACAAAGCAGGGTAGTAACCATAACTGAAACAAAAAGTCTGATTCTATTTGCAGATGGTTACACCAAGACAGACGGACATTCTTCCTCCCCGTGGATCTTCGGTCTCAGTCCCATACGACGATGGATGCCATGGATCAATTACTCCTTTTATACATCTCTGTACTTCTTTCTCTGTATAGAGTCCCTATAGCTTTCACGAGCCTTAGATAGTTTGTGCTTCTATTTGTAACTTTATTCTAGTCAGAGCTCTCTTTTGACCTCCCTTTCAATGAGAGCAAAGCTACCCGGAGTGACGCTAAGAGAATGATCAAGACGAGAAAGCGCAGGTGCATCTTCTCCGTGTGGAGTATCGGTGAGAACGTGGAGTATCCATATATGTTGAATATAAGGTTGTTCGCTCGTAACGTTGTATGTATGGGTCTTGCTTTCCCATAGAACGGCATATAACGGTGTTTATTTAAGCTTCACTATTTACGTTCGCCTCGTCTCGATAGTGATATTAACAGAAAGCACAGGGAATCGGCCGTTTCGTAAACACTTATTGTCGCTCCGCTCTAGTTCTATGGATTGGAAAAGCATAGCCCATAGAAGCAAGCTCGCCTAAAGGTGAGTGAGGGAGTTTTTTTCTATGATAATAGACGACAGAACGCTTGAGGTCGTTTGTAATCTAAGTACTTTTACTGTGTGAGAACAATCCTTTTACACAACGATATGAGCATACTTGGAAAGGTAATTTTAGCAGCTTCTACTCTAGCGTCACTCGACGATGTCCCGCTTACGCTCCACTCTAAAGCTTATGGTTTGTCTCTATTTATACACCTGCTGCTTGACCATCTTTCTTCAATTCTCCGAAACAACTTGGAATCAACCCCGTATTCTCCGAAACAGCGTATTCTCCGACATTCACTACTCACTTCGCTCGCCTTAAACGTTGAGTTCTTTGGTTCGATTCCGTCACTCCTCGATTCTTAACGCTTGATTATTTTCTTGCTTCTTTAGCTGGAGATTCTTCTTAAAAGCATTGAACTCCGCTCGAAACTATATTGAAAGCTAGAAAGGAGAACTTTGTACGAACACTTGAAACTGACTCCGAAAGACCTGACTCTGCTGCGCACCTTATTCCGACTTCCCGGTCTTACTCACTGTCTTTAGCCTATCTACAACCTATCGCCTCACTAAACCTTATTTACCTAGAGTAGCAACTTCCCAAATCACAAAGTGGAAGAAAGACTGGTCATGCTCCGCACCTTGCCATAATCCTCACCTCGCTTCTAAAGCACACGGAGATCGACTCAACCAAAATGCCCTTATAAAATAAATTCCAGAAATGCAAGACATGCTACCGCACCTGGTCTTTGTTGACTCAATTCACTAAAGCTCGCCTCGAGGAGCCAAGATTGAAATAAAAAACTTGAGGCGACTGAAAGGAGGGCTCTGCTTCGAACCTCACCTGACGGACTTTATGTCTCCTAGGTAGGGAATTTCTTAAACCAAGAAGACAGGTGACTACTTAAGATGATAGAGGAGCGTTCGTTCGGCTTTCTCTATGTCGTCAGTTAGGGAATGCCTTTTGCCTTGCTTCGTGTCCTTGCTTGATCTTTTTTTCGTCCCTAAAAATGAACTAGGTTGAGGAAAGTAGCCCGGCAGCCTTTGCTATCGCTCAACTTCTTCGTTGGGGATGTCCAAAAAGACAAGAGCAAAGACGAAGTAACCGAGTGATCTCTGAATAAGTGATCCGATGAACGTGCCCCATCAATCTACTTTGTCTTCCGTTCAACAACAAAGTTTAGAAAAGATCTAAACAACGCCGAACAAAAGCTGCTTTCGACGCCTTCTCTAATCTTGTACGTAGGTTCGCAACGTCCTTGTTCCGGTGAAAGAGACTGACGTATTTGTCGTTTGACTAAACTTGTATTGAGGAAATAGTAGGTGAATGATTCACTGGCAAGCAACAAAGTTGAGAGTCGGGTGGTAAAGACAAAGAAGGAAAAAATTGTCCCCAAACAGACAGATAACCGATGCTTCACTCAAAAGACAGTAGAGCTTCTCTCGCTACGCTCGCGTTCGCCCTTCGGTCACCTTACGTCACACCTGCGTTCACCTCCTTTTCTTGATCTGATAATGGAAGCAAAACAACGAGAATCAGATTAGTGGAACGAGACAAAGAGATAAACTCCCGGCCTTTTGCCTTCGTTCCGTCACTACACTCGTTCGTTTCGTACAACTCAACTTCGTTTCAGGTGGTATCCGGCTCTTAACTTTGTCTTCGCTCCGCATGAGTTCTATGGTATGGTGTTGAAAGCTCCATCAAGCAGAGTCACTCCACTTCCTAGGTCTAGGCCAAAGCCCTCCCCTTTGACTTTACTCGCTACCGCTTAAGTTCTCAGGGCTATTTAAACGAGGTTAGAGTGCGTGCAGTATACGAGGAGGCAAGACCAGAGGTAGAGTTAATGAAAGGCGACCAAAGGTGTGGTGCGAAGCGACGAAGGTGTGATAGGAGCGACGAAGGTGCGGAGCATAGAAGCGACAGCGGATTAAAGAACTGAGGAAGCGACGAAGGAGCGGAGGCGTGGAGTAGGTGAGGTGCATTAGCTACACTCGCTTCGATACTTGAAAAAACTATCTATTCCTTTCCTGAGTCGACTAACTAGATGGAAAGAAACTACCTGTCGAGGGGCGATCGATAGTGAGGGTAAAGGAATGAGAAATGCCAGTCAGTTATGAATTCTTCTTCTGATTCTCTTTCTGCGCCTGCGGTCGACTATAGTACGAAGAGAAGAGGCGACCTTGCTGTTCCTTCTTTCACATGAGACTATAAATATGCTAACGCACGTCACCCTCATTGAAAGTTTAAGTGTCTCTTTCGGCAATCTTCCATCAAAAAAAGAAGGAGCATATTGAAAAGTTTCATTTTACCGGGCCTCATATGCTCCGCACCGGATCTCTGGGGGAAATCGACTTCATCACTTTATTCCCTATACGAAACTAAAGAGATAACGACTTCAACACTTCCATTCTATGCTCGTAAAATTAGGGAGGCTTCTGATTCTGATGCTTCCTATGAGAATGAAACCATGGAAAAAAAGCAGAAATATGAAAACATGGAGTTTATCTCTTGAGGGAGTTTATCTCTTGAGGGAGTTTATCTCTTGAGGGAGTTTCGTATGAAGAAGTTATATAACTTTAAAGCTTACTTACTTATTTAGATTAAAGTCTTGATTGATCGATCTTCATCGAGATTGAATGAGGATTCACGTAAAGGGACGGGTGCTGCAATAAACTCAAATAATCCAACTTGTATATGCTTCTTCTTTCCAATATTATATATAGGAGCCCGTGTGATTATCGTTGCAATCAAAAGCAAATTAATGGGGGACATACCTTATTAGTCAAGAAACTTCCGCCGTTATATAGGTTGACTCCAGTGAGGATCGGAAAGTGGTACTGCTTTCATGTCAATACGAAGTCACCGATCTTTAGACCGGAATCTCAAAACTAAGAAAGAAAGAAAGCGGCCGGGAACAACCAGTACAAAGTGAGCTACGCACCGGCAACCTTCGATCCCTCTTTCACCTAACCTACGGATCTACTCTGCTTCGATAATGGTAGATTTGACGAGACGAACGTATAGAAATGAGCTTACAGAGAAAAGTGAGGCGACCATAGGCGACCTAAAGCCAACCATAGAAGGTTTTCTATTCCCAACTTGGTCACTGTTCTTATCAATGGGCCGGCCTAGGATTGTCAAGAAAGGGAAGTGGTTTTTTAGGGGTTCTGAAATTGAAGATAAAGAACTTTGTTTAGAGTGCGAACGCGCATCGTCGAGAGAAGCTCTACTGTCTTGAAGGAGCATAGAATGCCAGTGTTTCGATCTACGTGAGTAAGTTCAGTCTTTGTGTTCTTCGTTCCCTTAGCGTCACTTGCTCTCCGTGAAGTGCTTTGTTCTCTTCCTTCCAAAACAAATCTGACTTCGCTTTCGCACCGTTGCTTTGGCACGATGACTTTCCATTCATTCTGGAGTTTGATCTTGCTTGCTCTTACCTTGGCTTCAGACTACACTTTCTACGTTGACTCATTTGGTTTTTTCAACTCTTGCACCATACTTTGACTCACGTACTTGCCTAAGTATTCTTTGCCCTCCTTCTTAGTCACTTCAATCGTTCGAACTCCAAACACTCTCCTCAAAAGAAAGACCGCACGCACCTCGCACCGAACGAATCGCTCGCCTAGCACCACAAAGATCACACTGAATTTCGTATTTTCATCTGGCTCATAGTTTCATTCAAAAACAAAGCAAGAAATAGTTGGTGGGGGAAGATTGAGATTTTGTTGACCTCCTTCTTAGCACATCAAACACAAGCGAGCTTCACTCTTTAGCTCGTCACTCCACTCTTAGGAGCACAACTCACTATGCTTGAAGCAAGGTAGTTTATCTCTAGTCTAATAAGCATGTCTTTATGCCCTGAACCGATACCCAAACTCGACCATAGGCGTGACGTATAACCTATGCTCTATCCACACCGTCATCGAGAAGCGAAAAACAATTGAAGTTACGGTTCATCGTGCGAGAATGTTGTAGGTGCGTAGCAAGAAAGAAAAAAGCAAAAGTTCAGTCTTGTTTTCAACCGGAGTCGAGCGCAGTGAGGTAGTGAGTAGTTTCAAAAGATAGAACGTCAAGTCGTTTTTCCACAACAGATTCTAATGACGAGTCAAGTTTCTAGTACTTTGTTGAGAGTGAGGAGCATCCAAGTGACTCCGATAATCCTATCGCCTGACGATTGAATACGTCAATTGTACGCGACCGAAGCTAAGGGCAAGAAAGTTGTATCTAAATGTCAGTGAAGAATAAAGAAAAGACGAAGAAAAGTGTGACTGGTATTTAAGGAGGAAGACTTCTGGTTAGGAACAAAAGAAAGACGTGGTGTGAAAGTGAAGATAGATCGAAAAGCGTTAGTGGGATCGGGGAGCTAAAGTGATAAAGACCCCTACGACACCTTTCGATGAGCACCCAACCAAGTATGATGACCTAAGGGCTCCAGTATGACCATAGGGTGCAGAGTGAGCTTGTCTCGTCGAGAGTAAAGCGTTATAGAGTCTTGCCCGACCAATGTGAGGTGCGGCGAGGATAGAGGTGCAAGGATCACACACAGACCTACAGGCTACTGACTCTCTATCTTGCTGATATATTCATCTGTCATTTTCACTACCTTTCTAATCAATCTACGTACAGCCATATTGTGCTTCTAGAAAATCTACAATTGATGGTGTGAGTGGGTAAGGGACGGAAAATAAGAACTCAAATCCCATGGTAAATGGCTTTACACTGCTCTTACGTCTTATCTAATCTGACGAGGTTGCTTACGCACCTTACTTATTTGGATGCGAGTCCTTTTACATCCATACACTATGTATTGATATCACTTTACTCGCTAAATAGAGAGAGACTTATTCTTCTTACCGCGACCCAACTCACTAGTCTGATCAATTACCTACTACATTGGGCTTAGCACCCGTACGGGCGTTCCATGAGCTATTCTCTCACATTTTCTATGGACTGGACTCGGTTTCCACTATGAAAAAACCCTAGCGCCTACAAAGGTGCGTAACATATGAAGTAGTTAGGTAGCTTCTCTCTCCTCTTTACGTTAGGGAGGGCGACTTACGGATAAAGTTCTATGATGAGCTTACAGTTTCTGTTGCCACTGTTTCCTTCCGTAAACTGCATGGCCCAAAAAGTCAGGATCGGACATTCAGTTCAAGGTATTTATCCCACAGTTACGCTCAACACAGCAAACCACTTGTCTTTTGGGGTACCTTTAAGTCATTTAAATAGATTCAGATAGCTATCATCGTCTTATGTTACCGGGATTGCCCGACGTTCTCGTTCCATAGTGGAGTTTTTTTAGGTTGGTTAAACCAGTTATTGCACTTTCCACAGATTGGGTCAAAACAGGAGTTAGATAAAGGTGAGTAAAGAGTCAAAGGGGTCAGGTGACACACCCATACATTATTAGTTCTGGCAAAACCACGGTATCTTTCCTGCTTTCCAGTACTAAGGCTGCTCCTTTGTCAACAAGAAAGAGATGTTGATAATTTCCATTACCTTGCTGGTGTTAGAGTTAAGCGGGATCACTTCCACACCTAGCGTAAGAAGGTCAAAGAAGGGCTAGCTAGCGAGGTGGAAATTATTGGTACTTCCGCGGTTAAGCCAACTTTCTTCATCCCATAGTTTGACTCGTTAGTTGGTTGTGTAAAACTAAACGAATCGCTGTAAGATCATAGTCAAGTAGAAATCCCCGGTGCGTAGCGTGAGGTCGGAGTTTAGAGTTCAAATCCGTTCAGTTTTCCTCGTCAAAGTAGTCAAACCTTTTAATAAGAGTCAATTGCTCTGCGGGATCCCTTATTAAATAATGATCTCTTTGATCAGTATCGGAGTTTGGAGAAATCCGTTATGTATCGGAGAATGAGTGGTATCGGAGAATGGGAATATATAACAAAATATCCATCGATGTAAACTACCTGGTCGGATGCTCGAGATGGTCATAGCAGTGAGGGTAAAAAAGTACAATTTTCGTATATATATGTCTACGTAGTCTTTGTCGTGGTGTCAGTCTCTTCTGTCTCGAAAAAGAAGTCTTTCATCAAAGTATGTTTGGGTCGATCAAAGACCAAGCCACCATAGGTGCGAAGCAGAGACCTTTCATTCTCAAACTAATCAAGGCCTTATAAGTACCTCAAATCATACAAAATGAAGGCGACCAGAGGCGACTGAAAGGAGGGAGGGTGATCCGTGAGGTGATACGAAAGGAGTAGTGAGGTGATGATGTGCTGACGAAGGCTATCGAAGTGAAATGAACAGTTGAGGCGATCGTGTTGTTTAGTCAGCGGCATTTCTGTGAAACATAAACTTTGGAAGTCGAGTATCGCGTTAGGCGATCCCAGTGAAAGACGGAGAACACAGGCAGCAATTAAATTGTGTCCACCACATTGCCTAACCTTGACCAAAGAGCCAGTGAATCGAGGGTTAAAGTTAGGGTCGTCAGTTCCGGCTAAAAAGGAGAATCAATCCCCTTAAGTTGCAAGTTGTTTTTCACTAAATTCTTCTTTCTTTAGTCCGTATTAAGGATATTTGTGGACTCAATGAGGGTCAGAGTTTTACCTCGTAGATCAAATCTTCATTCAAATGAGACTTATTGCCCTCACTCTCAACTTCGCTCTCCTCCCTTCCTCACTTCGTTCGTTCCTTCGTCACCCTCACTCCGATATAGAACGACTGCTTCACTCGGGATCGCCTTCTTTTCTATCGAATCGACCATAATCACTGCCTGCCTACAGCCCCAAAGAAAATAGTATTTGACTTTGTTTGTTTAGTCTCTTGCACGAAACTCTTCTTCGGCCTAACCGCATCCTACTTTGAGTCGTTGTTTGGCCTAGCCTGGGTGGTGAAGCTATTAATCGAATTCCCTGCTGTGATTCATTAAGACTCCCGTCCCATCATCCCGGATCGGATGTTTCGGTAGTAGGGAAATGCCTCCCAGACGTCGGCTTGCTCAGTAGCTAGCGGGTTGTTCATTGGACTCACTCACCTTTTTTTCTTCTTATGGGCAGGCATAAATCCGCTTATGTTCTTCAAAATAGAATAAAACAACTAGAAAGACCCGGAATCCCCCCTCGGAGGTTCTTTCTTACAACCAGTACTAGTCGCCATGCTGGATTCTTATGGACAGTCGTCATTATTCTGTATAGAATGAGGATCAATCACAAAGAACGAGTTACGCGAGAACGGGTGACCCAACGGTTAGAGGGCGCACGGTGGTGAAAACGAAGGCTTTAAACGAGTTTAGTAAGTATACAGACCCGGGGTCAGTCTCTGGGCTATGATCGAAGTGAGGGAAGGGTATGTGGTTGAGTCCTTTAACAAGAAAAATCCCCTGTCTTTGTGACAAAAGAGGTCTAGAAAAAGAAGGAGGCTTTATTTTGAATTCAGTCTTATTAATTAAGGAAAGTTTAGACAAAAGTTTAGTCAAAGAAAGGCGAAAAAAGAAGCTATAAGACAAAGACTACAAACTTCTTCACTTCGCTCACCTCACTGTCGATCGCCTTAACCAACCAGTGATGTATTCATTGATAGAAATCCCACTTTGTTCAGCAGTTCAGAGTGCTTTTTTAAGTACTCCTGACGCTATCTCTACATGCGTGGGCACACTACTGTCTTATCTGCCCGGGTCTATTGACTTAGATTTTTGAGTGTTATGGTTGGTGTAATCTTTATATACGCCAATAGACTATAACTATGCTCTAGCTATCGATAACAACTAATTGAGGACTACTAAAGAGAAAGTAGTACAGAGTTGCAAGTGTAATGAGCTCAGGTGAGCGAATGCACGTATTCTCTTAGGTTGTCGAGTTCAAAGTCTCTATCATCTTCACCTTCCGTCTCTACTGGTTTCCTTTTCGGTTAGTCAATAATCTAGTCCAGCAAGAGCTTTGATTCAAGTCAGTTAGGCTTTGGAATTCTCACAATTGAAGAATCCAACCTACATCTGCGCAGCGCTTCTATTCCATGTTGGAATAAAATAAAAAGACACTTACCGGATATCTCTTAATTTCGAACTACATTTCCGTCTTAATTAGTTGATATTTTCATCCCATCCGATAATTTGTCCTTCTTCGTCAAGTCCAATACTA